>OX402535.1:16017178-16133186 GCA_948098885.1 Drepanosiphum platanoidis
AAGAGAGAGAATATTTTTCCACCTTTTTTTTTTTCTTTTATCCGCTACAAAATATTAATATTATTATCATTATATTCATAAGATAGTTTAGAGCGCTACCCGATTTTCCAAGTTTCAACGTCTCTGGAAATATTATATTTTTTTATAATTTGAACCTCACTCGTATGAGAATTTCGTCGAAATCTATAGATTTCGTTTTTTTCGGAGAACGTTATTTTAAGTATAGAGCACTTCGTTTCCCGATTTTCCAAGTTTCAATGTCTCTCTATAGATTTGGTTTTTTTTTTTTTTCGGAGAACCCCTATCGTCGGTACGTTTTCCCGAACGTTTTGCAAATAACAATCCGGATTAAGCGAAAACGCATTTGATCACAAAGTTTCGCGATGATGATATGCACGTACGCGGCGGCGGCGGCGGTCAGGTGTGCAGTGTGCATATCGTATAGTAACGCTCGCACGAAACTTGCATATAAATTACGTTTTTTACCGGCGCGAGTTTTAAATTAAAAAAAAAAATCATAATCGTTTAGGACATACGTACGTACGTAGACTGTGTACGTGTCGCGCGCGTTATCCCTCGCGCACATCTCGGCCGCTTTTCATTTTTTTTTTTTTTTTCCCTGCGTAAAATAATAATATACCTACACGCGTCTCGACGTGGTTATCTAGAAAACACAAACACTCTCGGAGACGAGGGAATTTTCGACCTACGACTCGGGTTATTTTTTGTTGTTTTCAAGCATGAGAATAACCGCTCCTCGTAAAACCCTCGCGACGACGACGATATACTATTATATCGATTGCGCGCCGCCGTCAACCTACTACTCGCGTTATTGCGCGCGTGTATAATTTATACGGCGTGTTTGTTCGAAAGGATTAATCGCGGGGTAAACACGACGCGCGACGTCATGCCGCGAGATATAGATAAAAAACAATGGTTTATACCGCGGTATCTCTGCGCGCGCGTTCGTGTGTGTTTGCACAGTATAGAAAAACGAGAGAACTTCAAAAATCCTCTCTCGACCGTTATCGTCGTTTTCACCGTTATGTAAAAACAGTGTGCCCGCGTCATGTACGCGGCGAGGCAGATGTGATATTTACAGAGTCATTTTGCATGTCGTTTTTGTTATACGATTCGCCGCGGCTAGAAATAATATCGGAAGGGAGATAAAAGCGCGCCGAGCACAAAAAAAAAAAAAAACACCCACAATTGAGCGTATAATATATCACTATTTAACGGCTCTATCGGTATGTGGATTATGATATATTATTATGACGTTATGTATACTTTGAATTCGCAAATATACGACAACATATTTATTTTTTTGATGAAAAATTAACGGCGCTGACGTTTTCATTATCACTGTAAGGTTCGTTTCTGAAAACTGTCCTGAAAATGAATCGCGATGATTGCAGAAAATGTATACTAGTTTCTATGCACTGAAATGTTCAAGTCATAATTAGTATATGATGATATTATGTTTTAATAAGTCATTTATTCTTAAACTTATTTTTTTCAAAATTACTTATAATTTTACCGTTATAATCAACTATCCAAAAGTTTTGACTAATTGACTCGTGACGTTTTTGCAATCATCAATTCAAATAATATCGTCGTAGACGTTTCAACGTTTTTTTTTTATTTTATTTATCCGCGGCACTCGTGCCCGGAGGTGGCCAATACCTATGATTTTAATAGGCGCGGGACAGTGTTAGGGCTCTCTCGGAGTTTTCGGGTAAACCGTTCAAAACTTCTTTCTCCCGTCGCCGTTCGACTTGTTTTCCACGTGGTCAGCGTTTTTCCACGGAAAAAGCAATAAACACGGTTGCGAACGCAGTAGGTTTTCGAGTTTTAAAAATCCTCTTTCAAACGTTTCGAAATTTAAACGGTCGGTCGAGTCGGCATGTGGAACGATCGTGTCTGCCGTTTTCATAGATTATAAAATTAACGACCGCGGCTTTCATAACGCCGTTCCTCTCTCCCGTGATCCTTATGAACTTTATAAGGACAACCTTATAAGGATAACCTTATAACTATATAAAATATCGGCCGGCATACCGACATATTAATTTATAGACAAGTACAGCTTGTTTGCAAGTGCAGCGAGTACAATTTTACGACTGGTATTTATTTTTTACCATATGAACACGGGCGATACTCTCCTAGAGTTGAAAATGTGTATCGATGACATAAGAATCTAAATAGGTAGATGGTTTTCGTTTTTTTTTTCACCCATCACTTTTTGTGATTTTTAACAATTGATCACTGATCGAGACACACATTTTCACGACTTTGTTTTTTAACATTTTTATTCGTGGATATAGATGTTTTTTTTTTTTCATTTGAAAAAAACATTTGTATGACATTTGCTGACATTTGTACTCTCATACAATTCTTCAATACTACGTATTACATGTTAAACTGTCGGTATTGATTTGAAAAATAATCTCCAACAATTTTCAGGGTATTTTCAAAAATCTTTTCCGGTTACGATGAGACGAAAAACTTTCGTAGGAGTTTTAGGGCATATTTATAGTTTATACGAACGCGCATCACGACAACACAAAACTAAACGTTCATAAAGTAGAGAGAGAGAAGAAGAAAAACACAAAGCGTTCGCGAAGTAGTTCTTTTGGATTTCACAAACAGAACAAAATATGTTCGTAAACTAAACTATCGTCGTACGCGGAGGGAGAGAGAGAGGCCTTTGCCCCGCCGACCGAAATGCGAGGAGTCGTGATCGCGTTATTTATTTTAACGATAGAAATAAAATATGGAAAAATACAAAAAATAGGTCGATATCTGGACGGCGTACACGGTTTTTTACGACGGGCGACGACGCGTGACGAATCGCGAGAAAAAAATGTATACTAGTTTCTATGCACTGAAATGTTCAAGTCATAATTAGTATATGATGATATTATGTTTTAATAAGTCATTTATTCTTAAACTTATTTTTTTCAAAATTACTTATAATTTTACCGTTATAATCAACTATCCAAAAGTTTTGACTAATTGACTCGTGACGTTTTTGCAATCATCAATTCAAATAATATCGTCGTAGACGTTTCAACGTTTTTTTTTTATTTTATTTATCCGCGGCACTCGTGCCCGGAGGTGGCCAATACCTATGATTTTAATAGGCGCGGGACAGTGTTAGGGCTCTCTCGGAGTTTTCGGGTAAACCGTTCAAAACTTCTTTCTCCCGTCGCCGTTCGACTTGTTTTCCACGTGGTCAGCGTTTTTCCACGGAAAAAGCAATAAACACGGTTGCGAACGCAGTAGGTTTTCGAGTTTTAAAAATCCTCTTTCAAACGTTTCGAAATTTAAACGGTCGGTCGAGTCGGCATGTGGAACGATCGTGTCTGCCGTTTTCATAGATTATAAAATTAACGACCGCGGCTTTCATAACGCCGTTCCTCTCTCCCGTGATCCTTATGAACTTTATAAGGACAACCTTATAAGGATAACCTTATAACTATATAAAATATCGGCCGGCATACCGACATATTAATTTATAGACAAGTACAGCTTGTTTGCAAGTGCAGCGAGTACAATTTTACGACTGGTATTTATTTTTTACCATATGAACACGGGCGATACTCTCCTAGAGTTGAAAATGTGTATCGATGACATAAGAATCTAAATAGGTAGATGGTTTTCGTTTTTTTTTTCACCCATCACTTTTTGTGATTTTTAACAATTGATCACTGATCGAGACACACATTTTCACGACTTTGTTTTTTAACATTTTTATTCGTGGATATAGATGTTTTTTTTTTTTCATTTGAAAAAAACATTTGTATGACATTTGCTGACATTTGTACTCTCATACAATTCTTCAATACTACGTATTACATGTTAAACTGTCGGTATTGATTTGAAAAATAATCTCCAACAATTTTCAGGGTATTTTCAAAAATCTTTTCCGGTTACGATGAGACGAAAAACTTTCGTAGGAGTTTTAGGGCATATTTATAGTTTATACGAACGCGCATCACGACAACACAAAACTAAACGTTCATAAAGTAGAGAGAGAGAAGAAGAAAAACACAAAGCGTTCGCGAAGTAGTTCTTTTGGATTTCACAAACAGAACAAAATATGTTCGTAAACTAAACTATCGTCGTACGCGGAGGGAGAGAGAGAGGCCTTTGCCCCGCCGACCGAAATGCGAGGAGTCGTGATCGCGTTATTTATTTTAACGATAGAAATAAAATATGGAAAAATACAAAAAATAGGTCGATATCTGGACGGCGTACACGGTTTTTTACGACGGGCGACGACGCGTGACGAATCGCGTCGGACATTATGATATTAAGTCATCTGCGTCGAATCACAAACCGGTAACGCGTTTGAGATATATTCGAAACGAGAGGGATTATTATCGTTATTTTCGATCTCGTCGACAAACATATTACGTGGATATACGTATTTATTATAATCGCGAGATATTTTTTTATGTATTTTATGTACACGTCTGCGAGCGCAAACGGACCGCACTCGGGGGGCACGTGACGTATATATTATAAAATCCTCGCGAACAAATGCCGCCGTCGTCGTAATATTACGCGCTTGGCGGAGTTTTTTTCACTTACTCTCCTTGCGTTTTGAAAATAAACTACAACCGCAGTAGTAGATATCTCGCGGATACCCGTAGGTATAATAACGACATCCCGACGGCGATTTATCGAGGTGAATATTATATAGAGCGGTTGGTCTCGACCGGCTTCGCGTGTTTCAGAGAACGGCCGACGACGTACATAAACAACGATCATTCCACCGAATCGTATTATAACGTCGTCGTCGTGTGTGTATAATCGTGTGTGTTATGCGTGAGAAAATTTCGTTTTTTACGTGCGAGTCGACGAGTTAATCCTCTGCGCAGACTACACGATATTGTATATTTGAATTGTTCGCGTCGTCGACTGTGTGTGTTTCGGTAGCCGCGCGATTCTCGTCGGCGGCGCCCTGAAAAACCCATAAAAAATACGCGTTTGTGACACGTCTTGAAAAACGATAAAAATCGCTCCGACGACGAACGCGCGTCGTCGTCGAGAAATTGATTTATAGCCCCGAAAAGTGTTGTTGAATTGTGTATGTGTTATTTACTTCCTTTTTTTTTTTCAATCGACGATTGCCAACAGTTGTCGTTACGGTGCGACGAAGAGTTTAGGTGGGAAAAACATAGTAGTGTAAAATAATCGTAAAGTACTTTCGAGCAGCGAAAAATAGTCGAAAATCGTCGTGACTCCGAAATGCGTCAGCACGTGTTGTTATCTTAAGACTCGTAAAAATTAGTCGTCTATCCGCGTCACTGGAACGGCGCGGCGGCGCGTTTTTAGCTAGCAAAAACATCGTAATATATATATAATACGAGACGTTACACAAAAAAAAGCGATTCGTCAAAAACCCTGGTCCTAATTATAATTATCGCTGTGTTTCGGTATTTAGAGGGCTCGAGCGTGACCCGTGAAAGGAGTAAAAACCAGACGTTTCATGTGGCGTGCACGTTGCGCACAGTGTACGGGTCAACGTTTGAGAAGTGACGTGGTCGGCGTGCGTGTATAATTCGTCGTTTTCTACCCATTTTCGAGTAAACGCACAGAAAATCCTTTTTCTCGAATACGAATTTTAATCTTCCAGTAAATCCACTATAATCGACTTTTATATCGTCCGGTTTTTTTTTCCCCCGTCTCGATGTATATTTTTATATTTTATCGTTGATAAATTATTGTTTTTCGTCATAAATACGATCTGTTATTTATGTTGGCCCTTTTCCGTCGTCATCGTTGGTAAATTTCCAAGTACGAAAAAAAAAGAAGGAAAAAAGGGCTCAACACCCTCCAAATCTAAACGCGCGATGCTGATTGAATAGTCGCGAGCTGTTGTATTTTCGACCGAAAACATTATAATATTATCGAGTACACGCGCGCGCGTTTGCGAATATTTCGTACGTCGTTCTCGCGTTTTTTACAACGCGATCGCAATATAACGTACCCGTGGGTGTGTACCAGCCGCATGGAATTCTTTGAATTCCGATCGCGTCGTCGTCGAAAAACCATATTGTTTTGGCGTTTCGGAGAAAACGGCTCAAAACGCATGATCGTTTTCGAAAAACTCGACGTTGTTTTCATCGCGAGACGGGTATCTCGTGTCTAAAATACCTGACCTAACCGGGGGGACACGATTGCAGAGCCGGATTAAGGATCGGAGCCGTCCTGGAACAGTATGTACGTTGGTTTGATTGGTTCCAAAAGAATAATACGTATTTCGTGTATAGTGTGTTTGGTCAGGACGCAAATAAATACAACATTATGACGCGATTTTACAAAATTCCAACAATACCGCTGTAATCACGGCTGCTAGTCTTCGTTTTAAAAATAAGAATATTTATTATCGTGGTGATTTTTCTCGACCTATATTGGCTGTATTACTCGATTTGAGGGGGAAAAATGTATTAAACATAAGTCGTATGCTCGTAAAAGCTGCTCGTTGTTAATCCGGCCCCGCTGACGCGACGCGATTGTTATCGAGAATCTGTCTCGCGCGCGCCGTCGGTGTTACGACGCTCCAGATTTTATTGCAGACACGGAGATTTTTTTCTCCAAACGTTTCGCCGAGGCTCGCGATTTTTCATCGATGATATTATAAGAGTACGGAGTGGCCGTGGAAAAACGTCTCGTCACAATGAAATCGTCGTCGCGCTTGCATATTCGCGTTTGCACCGCTGTTTTTGGCATCGAAAATTGTGGTTTTTAATGCGCAAAAAAAAACAACAAACAAACGTTTTCGAGAAATACGTAGTAAAAACCCGTATCATTATAATATTATAATATTTTTTTAACCGGGTTTAATTATCCCGGCGTCTGTGGCACGACGCCGTACTTATGTGTGTGTGTATAAATAATTCACTTCGACGCGTTCGTGAAACAGTTTCCCCTCGGGACGCGTAACGATATTAATTTAAACCGTATCAAACTATATAAGTCGCATTATATACACTATACGATATTAATAATTGCCGAGCGGTCGCCCGCATTCGTTACCTAAGCACATTTTTCAATTGAACACCGTCCAAAATATCGTACTACACGCCGATTAACGGAGGCAATTAACAGAAAAATTAAAAAAAAAAAACGTCCAGTCCGTTTCGGGGGGGCGACCCTTATCGTATATTTAATTATACTGTGGCTGTGACACAGTCCCGCCGCGATTTTCGCGTCGATGTTTTTCCGGTTTCGAGGCCATTGTTGTCCGTGAATTCGGCTGTCCCGATCCTGGATCGAGTCCTAGGCGAACGAAATCTTTTGCTACGCAGGCGTTTTCGTCGTTATCGGCGGCATCGAAGTCTCTCCGGAAAAATCTATTTCGATTTTACCTGTCGTTTGACGGAAGAGTATGTTTCGTTGTTGTCCTAAATGCGTACGCGGAAAAGGAAATGATTATTTGCCAAAGGAGCGGGACATGTCCTATTCGTCTCGAGTGATCACAACTATAATAATCATTTTTTTTGTCGCGGCGCGTGTACACGTCATCATTCGAATGGCAATATTATTTATAGTCCATAAAAATTATTATAACTGTTTTGACTCCAGTTCGTAAACGTCGATTCGTTAATTGACATAAAAACAAAAGTGCCGGGCAACAGAACAATCGTGGTCTTCGTCCGAACCAATCGAATTATTTTGAGATACGCCATTATTGTCATGGGACATAAAAGTTATGTGGGTATTGTTTCCCCTTTGCCCCCCCCCCCCCCGGCACCGTGTGTGTGAAGTGAACACTCGCTCTTATCGAAGAAAAAGAAAAAATAAATACATCGTAAACTTATAACGTCTTTCGATTTCGTTTTCTCGTCGTAAACGGAAAGTTTACGATTTGTTGTTCCGTGTGTTTATCGCCGAATTCAAAAATTTACAAAGTCGCCGCCGCGTCGTGTCTTCGTTTTCCGTTTGCGCGGTGTTAGAGTGTAGTGCAAACTATTTCGATAACTAAAACTCTCTCACGTCGGTCGGCGTATTATTATTATTTTCGTTCGGGTCCTGCCAGCTGTTTTCGACTATAGTCCTTCCGATCGACTTGTCGCTGCTTTTTATCGTTGAAAACAACACTACCGTCAGAACGGGTTCTCGGCGACACTCGAAGTGTATAGTTTGAATCGAAATGAGAACCGATAAATATGAATAATATGAGTAAAAACCGAAACGCTATTTCACGACAGATCAATTGCGATATCGGTTAGGATATGATGTGTTTATTTATCTCGCATGTTGACACGCGATCATTTCGGCGCGGTCCTCGCGCGTCATAAAACAATAAAGTCTTTCCGAAAGAGATCATCCGAACAGGACACGTTCATCGAACCCCAGCGACTCGGAATTTTATTCATATTGTTTTTTGATTAAAAACGCTGCACTCTGCGGGTCGCCGCAGAAATGTAATTAATTTTGCCCCCGCGCTCGTTTATCGGAAGGGTAGTTTTATCTGTGTGTAATACCGTGTAAATTCTCCGGCGATTTCTGACGTTCGGTCTCCGTGTTATAATAATATTATAATAACGACGTACGCCCGCGAGAGAATCGTGCATTGTTGTGTGCGCGGTAAATATCGACAGAGGCGATCTCTGTCGGCGCCGCGCGCGCCACGTCGATGGGAAAATAGTAAAAACAGTAAAATAAAATAAATAAAAACGGTCGTAATTTTTTTTATTCAAAACGCGCGGAGATCGGACGATTCGATTAAAAGCGCTGCATGAGACGAGAACTTTGGCGATAAAATAAAGAAATTATATATTTTACCATAATGAAGACGAAAAAAACGCATAAAACGAACGTTTAGAAATTTCGTACGGCCTGTATTTTCATATTTGCGCACAGTCGACAACAATAATAATAATATTAATGGTTGTTTTTTTTTTTTTTCCAGGACTAGTCGTTCGACACGCGTCGTCTGAAAATATTATCTTACGGTGGTCCGACGTGCGAGGACGATCGCCTTCTCCGTCGCTGCTCGCCGCCGCCGCCGCAGGAGCAGGAACAGGATCTGCGACGCCGCTGTACACCGCGCACTACGACGTTATTACCGCGACCGCGGTATAGAAAAAAAAAAACGACCGGGGCGAAGAACCGCGTCCACGACGATGGCGTTCGTCTATTGCCGTCGGAGCAGACGACACCGCGTGTATCGTACGATGATAATAATGCGTATATTATATTTTATACGCGTATTATATTATAATACAATATTATCGTCGTCAATCAATCGCCGCCGAGCACGGCTGCTGCGGCCGGCCATCATTATATTTACGACGTGCACTCTTCACGTCTTCTAAAAAGGACGACGACGACGACGAGATCTCTCTGGCACGGAGACGCGCGTAGCATATAGTATACCACGTCGAGAATATTACTACGCGACCGCATACAGTATATATTATTAACAATCATCGTCGGACGTCATAATAATCATCGTTGCTGGCAGGCGGCTATCGTCGGTGGAAATCACTTGTCGGACATAATTATTATTATTATTATTATTATTATTATCATTTAGTGCAAACCTAAAGTTATTATTATTATTTTTTTAATTTTACCTTTTTTTTTCTTTTAGTGTAATTAGAATTTTTTTCTTTTTCTTTTTACATACACGTATATTATTAATACATAATATTATTATATATCTCGTAAGTGTTTTTGAATTAGTTTTGTTGATTGTTTATACGTATATATTATATATTATTATAATAATAAATTTCCAGTGATAATAATTAAGCGTGTGTACAGTACATATTTTATACGATAATTATTATTATAATATTGTACGTAATAATAGTATATATAATATTATGACGACGCGTAGTATTATTGTGTGTGTTTACGTACGAGAAACACACGCGGAACAGTGTGTAGCGCGCGCCGGCGACTTAAACGCTAAATATTAGATATGTACATAATATTATAATAATATGTATACACGATTTAACGGTATCATCATGTGCGCGTGCGTTCTCTCTCTCTCCGCGTACCTCTTTAATGTCATTATTATTATTTTCATTATCATTATAATATGATATAACATGTACATTGTCGTCGTCGCACGCGCAGCATTATATTAGTCATGAATGTTATTTTTCTACTACGTGCATATTATGTATTTATATATCGAAATAATAACATTATGTACATAGATTGTGTAAAAAAAAAAAATGCAATACTGTTGTTAAATCGTATTATGGTAGTCTTATTGTTTTTCTCTCTTTACACACACACACACACATCTCCATTTCGTCCAACTACTCGTTCTCGCGCAGTAAAATATTTGCTGCAGTACTCGGACGACGATCTGCAGTATTGTACGGATATTATTATTTTGCGCTCTTCCACTTTGGAAACGAAAAAAAAAAAAAACATCGCATTTTATTGTCTATAACAGTGGTTCTCAATTTTTTTAGGACCGCGACCCAAATTTTCTCCCAAAAATCTATCGCGACCCCCATGGTTTTACATTTAAAGAATCAAAAAAGTAATTTTTTCTAATTTATTACTTATTTACAACTTTATAATAATACTAATAATTATAATAATAATAAAAAATATCCGTCGTAATAATTCGTATATTACTTTATACTATATACTACTTTATACTTAATAGTTTATACTATACTTCTATTAGTATTTATTTTCTATAGTCTATACAATTTAAAAAAACATAAATTTCATACAATCTGTATAATTTAAAAAACTTCTCGCGACCCACAGTTTGAGAAACGCTGGTCTATAATATATTAACTATATAATAAAATACACATAAACACTACAATAATATACAATAATCGTTTATCGCCGGGAAAATATCGTTTCGTTCTCGCCGACGCGCGACGACCGAAACGGCCGCCGACTGTACACGTACGCGAATAATAATAATAAAACCGTTTAAGTATTATACCTACCGGTTACAGTCGGCGGTAATATTTACACACGCACGCACGCTTTACAGGTATACACCACATATTATATTCTCAGGTACATAATATATTATATATACACACATGTGCGCGCTTTGAGCCGTTTTAAACGCTTCGGGTTACACCGTACGTATAATATATACCTCTACTATACTATATTCGTCGCTGCTCCGCTATACGCGTACACGTGCCATAAATAACACTTTTTAATTGGTATAATATACGGCGTACATTAAATACGCTGTGATATCGTGTATGTATACTCGTATATAATATAATATTATATTATTTACGCGATTTTCTTCGTCCCGAGTGGGAGTCGTCCGCTCGACGAATACCGCCGATACGATTTAAGGATGATTCACACTGTAATGATGGGCACTATGTGTCCATCATAAAAATAATCCTTTATATCAATAAACAAAGTCGTTAGCAGCGATAGGTAGTACACAGACTCCAACATAAAAAGGTGGGAGAGACAACACAGTCGCCCTAGTGCTGCAACCTCAGTCCCGCTCAGCACTTGCGAAGAACCCTCCCGTTGACAATCATAGGCAGTCACGGTATTTTGTGTACTACGTATAGTTGCTAACCGTTTAATCATATTTCACGTGTTCAAATTGATTTCTTATTAACCTGACATTTCTGAGCCATTGGTGTGGTAATATTATATGCTGTGGAATCTCAGACGTATAGTGTTGGTACGCTAAACTTCAAACTACACTCGATGTTGGAGGTAAGTGGAAATACATAAAAACAATATAACATAACGTTTCTTCCTGCCCTAAGGAGAAGGTTTTAAAGAGATCAATTCTCTTTATTACAACACTGAACCGACACTCGCAGACCGGCACCGACAGACACAGACCGTCATAAATGAAAAGTAATTTATTAATACGCACGGTTAAGTAGAAAGTAGAAGAACAAAAACCACTAAAAATTGTAAAACGTATTTGGGTGCATGACATTTTAAAACGGAGAAAAATAGAGGGTGAATTTTATAGTTTATGTGGATCTCTTGAAGATCGCCAAGAAAAATTGTATATTTAATAATAGATATCATAAAGAAAAATATGTTAGTAGTACTCTATAATATTCTATTTTGGAAAATGACGTCGTTGTCGCCGTTCATATCCCACCGACACGGACACGCAACGACAAAACATTCTTTCGTACAACGTTTGACGGTGCGGCGCGGTCCGGTTAGGTTAGATGTGAATTAGCACATTAATCTATTATTGATTAATAATTTGTCTGTTCGGTACAGTGTGAATCATCCTTTACGTGTAATCCGCCGAGTACTTATCGAGACAATGGATGGTGAAATCCAAAAAATAACGTTCTCGATTTTCAACGCCCTAAGGATTTAATTTAAAAAAATAGTCGATAGATTTTGATTGTTGTTTGAATTACAGCCGAGTGTGAATGCAGTGAGTTTTTAGTATAAATACAACGTTTTTACATTTTCAACACCTTTTATCACGTCTTTTAACTCCCCGACGGGATGTGAATTGTGGAAAATTCTTTCTTCGGGGGTCTTCTTTTAATGAAGCCCTTAAAAAACACTTGGGGATAGATTTTTGGAAAATCCTTTCTATAGAAGTCTTTGTACTAAATAAAACTAGTCTGTTGATCAAATTTGATACTATCAAAGCCCTAACGGTTCCGGCCAGGCGATTTTTTTCTAATTTTATCCTTTTCATCCCCTTGGAGGTTGAATTTTCGAGACGTTCCATATAGCTTTAAACCTTCTCCGAGACTTGGCCAATCCGTTTGTGAAAACCGCACTGAAATCCACCGAGTACTTTTCGAATTATGAATTGGTCCCTCTAGGAGCGGTCGATGGTCTATTGGAAATTCTGAGCGATTTTTCTGAAAGCCGACACAGGAACTAGCGTATACAGGTGTATGATTTTTTTTTGTTCATGTTTTACCTTTTATGTAAACGCTCATCTGCTATGTTTCGCGGTGTAGGAACTTACCGACTCGCCCGAGTTATGTCCTATCTGTCGCGTCGACCAGCTCTGGTACGTGGTTATCGCGGTCATATTGATCGTACGTGTACCCCGCGTCGGACGGTTAACGGCTACGCGGTCGTAAATTCACGGGCCCGCCAGGTTTTCCGAATTCCGAGGGGCGCTCGAGAAATATAGGCAGACGAGCTTTTTCCTCCTCGGATGCCGCGGAATTTCGATCGACGCGTCCGAGTAGTATGTTTTCAGCCCCGCCACGACGACGGGTCGACATCGAAACCTATATAACCGGCCCAAAGGATGTTACAATATCGCCAGGACCTTTTCGTGCGAGGCGCCCCGGGCAAAACTTATTCGACCAATAAAACCACTGCAGTACGCTCGCCTATGCTATAGATCAAATGAATCTTGCTGTTGCAGAAACCCCACAAGTGACTGAAATATTGTAAAACAACATTTATATTTTTATTTTCTTATATTCTAGACCTTTCGACCTTCAGGCGAGTATATGAGTATATTCGGTGTTGTGTATAGAGAGAACCTTCCTCTACATCCAGGAATGAAAAAAAAAAAACAACAAAGCTTTTAGGAAAACGATAAGTTTTTATTAATTTCTCGAAAGTTTAAACTCACGTGTCACTTACGGGGTTTCCGCAATCAAAACATAGTATGTTTAATCTATGCCTATACGCGGTAGCCAAAGGTAGTTCAATGGTACTCTTTGAATTCAAATTTAAACTATTAATTCACTGTTATCAGTCATTCAGCTCCGTCATTATCCTTTTTTAACAATATTTTCGTACAGTTTTTGTTAATAATTGTAGTTCGTATAATTTACCTGTTTATTTGAGAATTTCATACAGTACTAGTGATGCAGGGAATTTATTAAAACTAAAAGGTCAACTTCAAACAGTAAGGAAAAAGTTGATTTCTTATTTGTTGAGAATTTATTTATTCGCCGTGATCACAACATCGAAACGCACATTATTATTGTAATTAAAGGCGAAAAATGATCAAAAATGTACGTCCCAAATCGTTAATCGCGCGAGCCTTCAAAGGTCCTTTTAAGAAACACGCCGCCGCCGGTCCTGAATATCGCGTTAATGATATCGCGTGTGTTTATATGTATTGTTGTTTCTTTTTTTATTTCGCGGGGTGCTCGTAATGGCAGTAGTCATGTTCGTCGCGCAGTAGGCCTCGTATATTATCGTGTAGGAGGTACGTTATATATTATTATAGTTAGTGTGCGCTCTGCTGTCGTCGTACTTTTGCGCGGTGCCGCGGCCGGCGGCGAGGAAAGGTCCAATTAAAATGTGTGTGTGTTCCGCGAAAGGAACGCGCGCGGTTTCTCAATAATGAAATACAGGTGTACGTCATAAGAAACGCGCACGTTGTAATGGCGCATTGTCGACTTCTGCGGTCCGGTTTGCGGATTTCCCCTCTTCTCTTTCTCGCTTCCTATTATTATATACCAGGGGTGGGGCCAACAGGTCCATCGCCAGATGAATTCGAGTTGGCATTTAACTTGAGCTTTTCAAATTTTGTCTTCAAATGCAAGCACAAAAACATATCCATCGAACGATTGAGTATAGTAGTAATAATTTTAAAAAAATGAGCGTAACACGCTGCACGACGATAGTTTTAAAAAATTTAATAGAAAAACTTTAAAACGTAGTTTATACTTGCGTAACGTGTAGGAGGTACACGCGACTTTTCTAATAATACGACGACGACTAACCGCCGCCGCCGAAGTTCCTCGTGTGTCTCGATGCTTTCGCGCACGATATTATCCGTTCCGGCGACGACGATAATATAATAATAATATACACATCACGACCGGTCGCCGGCGGCCGCCATTGTTTTTAATTATTATTATTAATCGTCCGGAAAGCCACGACGACGCCATGCCGCCGTACATGTAATACCGTAAAACTTAAAGAACTATAAATAAATGACGTATATATTATAAGTCACTACTGTCTTTATTGTGATATTACCCGTCGTCAGTGGCGAGGAATTAAGGGAAACGTCGGAATACATATATTAGTTTTTAGGGTCCGCTGGATTAGACGCGCGCCACGGTATCGAATATGTAGTAAAGTGTTTTATTTTTTTTCGCATGTCTTTAGCGCATATTTACCCATTGTAACGGGGAACCTTATTACAATATTAGTCTATCCAGGAAAGGGTAAACTGCAGGTCCTTGTGGATACAATTTCCGTAGCTGGGGGTTGAACACTCGTGAGAGGATTTCTAATCAATAATACGTTAAATTTGATTTATATTATGTCTAACCCTTAAGGTACGTGTACAGACCAAGCAATATTTTGTCGGCAACATGTTGTCAACATGTATCCCAGCAACTGGTTAAAAGTTGACGGATTCCGACTTGGAATTTGAAGACGGCGACGATTATGATGCCGATCCGAGCTTTTGTTTACCTAATCAACACGGTAATAACGTTTTGAGTGAGTCAAGTGAGCCTGAAGACGAATTAGAGGACGAACCACTTGAAACTGACATTCACCTGAAAACAGGCGAACAAGTAAGCGTCGACGATAGTTAGTGTTAATCTTGACGAAAAATGCGATAAATCAATTTTCGAAAAAGTTAAATGGCGCATACGATCACATTTACATCTAATAAATATAGGTGTCGAACTGTTGGTGTGTGTCGTTTTAATACGATTCTATATTTTGTGTAGTGGTTGTAAAGTGTTTATTTATTTATTTGAGTATATACGCCGCCGTTAGGCTCGAGTACAGTAAGTTTATATTATTTACAACATATATCCACAAAAACAACTTCAGAACTTAATTATATAATCGCTTTAATAATAACAATAAAAAAATGAGTTTAGTGTGTGTGTATTTTGAGTATTGGCCGATGTACAGTGTGTGTCTAATGTATTATGTAGTTATAGGATGTAACGAATGTTACACTATATTTTATGGCGCGTATTTCAAGATGTCATTCATTATTGTACTCTTCGGATACGTATGCATAAGTTCTAACTTCCATGTTGCTAAATTTCATTCACGTTCTTGTCCCACATTTGAAATCTCTTTTCATCGAACACCTCACGGCACTTATAACCCTATTGCCCTTTTTTATTTTTATCGAAGTTTTTATGTATGGGAAAATTAAACGTTATATCTGGTGTCCATATATTATTAATAACTGTATGAATTTCACTATGAGATAACACACGGTTAACAAAATTTATTATGTCATTAATTCTTATATTAACTGAAGTAAAATGTGAAGAAGGTTCAAGGTATACAGGTTTCAGGAGTCTTAATGTTTAGATCATTTTTAGGTGCTAAAGAATTTTCTATGGTAGAATCTTTAGGTTTCGATTTCTAAAATACAAAATTAATATTTTATAATTGGTTTTCTTAAAATAGAAGTGTAAACACTCGGATAATTTCTACAACTATATTATTAAAAATAGTAATAATAATATACATGTTAATTTGTACTAGTATTATTTAGTATAACTGTTATTTAAAATTATAACCAATTTAAAAAAACATTTTGTTTTGATGCTGGGGGGGGGGGTGGAAACCCCTTACCCCCCCCCCCCGTAACTACGCCACTGGTGATGTGGCCCCGAATATTCCAAGACGTGTTGCCCACACGGTGACATCAGAAAATATAGCACGTGTTCAAGTTTCTGTCGAAGAAAGCCCTCGACGTTCGACGAGACACCTTGGACAATTAGAAGTGAAATTGCATCGATTTCAGCGGGAAAGTTTGAGAATAAAGTGATGACAAACTTTAGTGAGAATGCATCGCCATTTGTCGGACATTTTGTTTCACACACACGTGAGTTTTTTTTTTCACCTCAGTACCTGAAATATTAAAAGTTCATTTCAAATGTGGTCGTTTTATTCGCTCCGGCACCCTGTATATCAGTTATATTAACTTATTACGAAGTGTGTGTCGGCCGACGACGACGGTCGTGAATCACGGGCACACACACACTCGTATAATGCGGAATACGACCGGAAACGTGGTCGGGCGATATAAAACGCATCGCATTATTACGTAACGCACTGGTTACCTCTATATCGCGCACATCCGATCGCGGCGATAACTCAACATCGCGTTTAATATATTATTATTGTTGCTTCTCGTATACACATACACGGACCGACTAATTATTACACGAATGAAATGCACGCGCACATTACGTATATATCTACACGCGTCTCTAGCGCGCGGTCCATACACACGCGAGACGTGCGCGACGGATGAACGACGATAACCGGATTTTGGGACGTGTGGTTGTGCGGTGTGTGAATTTATCGCCGGTTCCGACAATACACGGCCGCCTCGCGGTCCAAATAATTAAGTCGTTATAAATGGTTATCTCTCGGACAACACTATTATACCGCGCATATTATTATTATTACTGTGGGCAACGGATTTTATTGTAAATATAATACACGTACATATTTTTATTGGAATGAGATATTTTTAATCCGATAAAAAACGTGCACCATCCATTCTTATTGAAATAAGCCCGGTTTTATTTTACACGTTTTCACATATTCGGGTAAAAATACGCGTCACTTGTTTGGCACGTGCTTTTCGTCGTCGGGTGGCAGTTAAACAATAAGATCAAATTACCACCCCGACGTGGACCAATTAATAGAAAGAATTAATGGGAAGAGTCTTCGTGTTTTAGGGTTCATCAAACGTACTTGCTATGATTTTAATAACCCTTTATGTTTAAAAGTATTATATTGTTCACTATAGTGAGATCATCACTTGAATCCGGCACGATATTATGGAATCCTAATCAATTACAATAATTTATCGATAAATTAGAAAAAGTCCAGAGAAATTTCCTCCGTTTTTATGCATATTATAAAACAATGATTTTTAACCAAAATACGGATGAGATTGCAAATATTGCAGGTTTAAAATCACTAAAGACCAGACGGTTAGTTTTTGATGCCACTTTTGTTGATAAAATATTTAATGGAGAAATCGTCTGTCCTGAACTATTACAAAAAATTGGTCTCAAAGTACCCTCCTTCAATTCAAGACAAAATCCTCCTTTTGCTATACCACAGTCAAAAACTAATTATTTCTCTAATAGTCCGATGTGTCGCCACCAACGTTATGCAATCAAATAAAAAATTTCGATTTCTTTTTTGATTCATGCACCACGTTGAAGACTTGTATTTATAATTCAAATAATTAATGTTACATGGTTTATTTTTATAATTGTTAATTCATAATTCTTATATTACTGTATTCCTACCCCTTGGGGTGTTGTTTATTTATTGATTTTTAAAACAATAAATATATTATTATTATTATTAATAGCAACGGTTAAGAAAATATTTCTCAAAGCACCGAGTAGAGTTTTAAAATTTAAAGAATTATACCCCGATCTCAATCCACCCGCAGAGCCTATTTTAACGAGATGGGGTACGTGGTTGTCCAGTTGATGAACCTCGCAACAACAATAATTGCAAATAGAGAACGAGAAAAAAATATTGAATATAGACAAACAATAAAACATACAAATAGAACAAAATAATGGTCCCGGATCAAATAAAACAATACAATAGCGTTAGAAAATCCGGAAGATTTCGACCATATTCATACCAGGAAAGCGAGAAACTATTTATTTTTTTAAATCAAGAAAAGATTTTGATTGTATGAACATGATTCGTATAAATCAAATTGAAAGTATTATTGATTAGAAATCCTCTCACCAGGTATTATTGATATGAAATCCTCTCCCCAGCTACGGAATTGATATCCATAAGGATCAGAAAACCTTCCCTGGACAAACTAATATTGTAATAAGGTTCCCCGACCACGTTACAACGCGGTATCATGGTTTTCCCGCATAAAACAAACGAATAAATACTATAGTTTTATAAAGTATACTAAACAAAGAGTGTGAAAACTAAAGTTTCGCCTCCCCGGCCGCGCGGGCCGGAGGACACGCCTACGGAACGTATTATTATTAAACGTATTTAAAACGTGATATTTTTACGGACGCGGTCGTCGCGCACGTGCGATATGACGTACCTACGAACCGTCCAAAACGGTTTCGAACGAGTATAATGTAATATTTTTAATATCACGTCGCGTTTTGCGCCGGCACACGTCAGTGTCAGCGCGTACGAATGTTACACGAACGACGAAATTATAATATACCTATAGTATTATATTGTTATACACGACGACGACGACGACGACGGTATAATTATTATTACGTAGTAATTAAAAACGCCGCGTTTTCGACTCGTTCCGTGACGTTTCGATAATTGGATACTGGTATATCCGCCCGATTATTGCGCGCGCGGATTTTGAAGAAAAAAATCACTACCGACATAACATTATATTATGTACTACCAGTGAAAACTGTCTAAAGCGTGTACACAGAAGATTTTTACGTTTAATCGCATATAAGAGACGTTTGCATTCCATTAATCATCCACCTGAGTCAATATCCCTTAATTCTATACAGGATTCCCTCAAATTAGATCCCCTTGCAAATAGACGGAAATATACAGACATCTGCTTTCTATTTAAATTAATAAATGGTGTTATATCTTGTCCAGAACTATTACAGTCTATAAACTTCCATGTTCCTAAATTCCATTCACGTTCTTGTCCCACATTTGAAATCCCTTTTCATCGTACATCTTACGGCACGTATAACCCTATTGATAGAATAGCCAGAGAGTGCAATAATTTAAAATTTGATCCGTTTATTATGAATAATTTATATTCTTTAAAACACTGTTTTTAGCTGCTTGTCATATCATTAATTTTATCTATATTATCTTGTAATTGTATTTATGTACTTAATTCTTATTTCTATTGTATACTTGTATCTTATTCTACCTATGTTATTATTATATATTCTTTGTCACTGTACTTGAGCCCAATTGGGCGTTTACACAAATAAATAAATAAATAAATAAAGCGGACCCCGAATAAAACGGAAAACTATCCAATACTTTGGAATATTTCTATGGCACGTTCCTAGTTTTATATAGACGCTGAACCTCAATAAAACGGAACCTTCGTAACGCGGAAACGGAACGATTTCGTAAGTCCCATGCATAAACCGGAAAAAATGACACGCTAATGTCAAACCTTTATTTATTTATTTATCTATTATTTTTTTTTCTTCTTCTTCTTCTATGAACTTAACTAGACTTTCGAACCTCTTCCTAATTTCTTCTTCTATTGCAATTTTGTTTCTGGCCGAATTAATTATTTGTTTCTTCTCTGAGGTTTTGCACGGTGTTTTAGTGGGGTCATTATTTGTGATGGATCTTCTGATCATATGCCGGTTATATGGTTTTTTCTCCTTTTTTTACTCTGTTGATGTTGAATTGAACCTTTTATATTCTTTTGGCAAGTTTTTCAATTTTTTTATTTTTGTCCATCTTTAATATTTTCACTGTCGGATTTTCGTGTGTACAATCAATCGTACAAAAAAAAAATAATACACACACACACACACACACACGTTTTAGATTTTCGAGCCCCACGTTGGGCGCCACTTTGTTGTACACGCCAACTCAGGTTGACGCACACAAATATATTTTTGACGGTGTCAGATACTCTAACCATCAAACAAGTAAGTAACGGAAGACCTGATAACAGGCCTACACGACTATTTCCTTAAGTGACCACGATAACGAGCACTGCTTAATAGAAAAAGTCGAATAGGTCTTTCCGGGGTTTATCATTTCCCTTACAACTCTAAGGTTGCTTTACACTCGAACAACTGACCACGAAGAATCGAGCACTGGATGTGGTTTTAAATACAATATCGTTTTAAAATATAATTTTCGAGCAGCGAGCCTCTTGGTTATTTTGAAAAACGTTAAGAAGGTAGTTAAGGCTTAAAACTAAAATCGCTGTATTGATTGTTTCTTAATTTTACATAAAAGAAAAAAAAATGTATATTCCACGTATAAAATGTTCGCAACGATATGTGTCTACGTGTACAATACAATACAACACGATATTATATTATATATTTAATTGCCTTAGTATGTAATATGTAGGGCCAACAATTATATGCCCTAAAAATCTATAAAATATGTATGCAGTTATGCCCTAAAAATTACCAAAATATGCCCTTAAAATATGCTCTAAAAAAAATGTTATTGTAAAAAAATGATTAAATGATTAATTTTTTTTATGTATTATACAATTTATACTATAATAATACAATATTATTATTTATTGCCAATGAATAATGATTTACAAAAATGTGTGATATTAAAAAATATTTAAAATTAAAAAATTAAAATTAAAAAACAAAAATATACGGTCGACACGTTATATACGTTACCGATATACGGACAAATAATTGTTGACCCTAATAATTAGCGATTAAGATTAGATAACCACTTTTCATAAATGAGCTGAAATACCAATAATAAGGTATATGAGTGAAACAAATTAATATTTTGTAATTCCCGAGTTTTTAAGATCTTAAATCCAAAAATATACTCCAAAAATATGCTCCAAAAATATACTAAATGCTAAAATATGCCCTAAAAATGCAAAAATATGCGAAATAAAATTTTGTATAAAGCATCGTTAGGTTATAAAACAAATTTTGGTATTAACTAGCTATTTTTTTGACCAACCAATAAAAATATGCAAATGCATACAAGTGTTGGCCCTAGTAATATGTAATAAAACGCCTATATTTCAGTTTAAATTTCTTATTCATTTGAATTGAATAAAGCGGAATTTTTCGTTGGTCCCGTGCGATCGCGCTTTAGACAGTTTTCACTGTATACCTATACTATACTGGCGGACGACACGACGTGACTGTACTTTATTATCGTTATTGTAATTCGTTGGCTCGTGTCGTAAAACGCTGACGAAAACGCTCGCGGAAACGGCTGAGTTTCGAAAAATATTATTAATTGTATAATAAGCCGTCGTCGATTCGAAATCGTTACAGCCAGAATCGAACGATCCTTTTTGTTTTCCTCGGCGCCACCGGTGGCGCGGCGATCGTGCACGTTTCACAGCCAATTCTGGTAAAGTAACACAATGCGGTCTCCGTATTTACGAATAAGCTATATACATAACATATTATCACGTACAGTATTTACCTATATGCACACTATACACACGTATACCGTCACTTGCGCGCAACGTGTAATTTTCTTAATTAGATATTATCTGAACGGCTCAATCAACGTAATGCCGCATTACTAATGCGAGTTTACCTACCTACGTAACGCACGCGATGTTTCCGTCGTGCAGCGAACAAAATACACACTGCACTCATTACATCAACGCACGATACACTAGTATATATAATATGTTATATACATGATGGCGTGGTAATTATATAGAGCGTAGTCTAGCACGGTCACAAGCCCGGAATAGGAACGTTCGGCCCGGACGAAATTTTAGGCCTATCGAGTGTTTTTTGCGCGGTCGATTATCATATTTCGCGTATTATTATAATAATTATGCACCGTTTAAAGATAATACGTACACGTTTATAATAGGATCAGTCGAGATGCAACGACCCACTGCCGCGATATTGCCAATCGGAACGGTCAAACTTTCAAATAATGTATCTTGCCGGTGGCGCGCCCTGCCGGGCAAGTGGCTTTTTCAAAAACCTCGGCTCCAAGTCTATAGAGTTATGTGTAGAGTTAGGATGTTGATGACTTTTGCATTTTTTTTCCTTTTATTCTGTATAATGCTATCCTAGCTAAAAATTTGTTTCATGCTCCCTTGATGCAGAATATTCTAATTTTATTTTGCATTTTTTTTGCATTTTTTGCATTTTTAGCTATAAATGCATTTTTTTTGTTTTTTAACGTCATTTTTCAACATTTTTAAGTCATTTTTTCATCTTTCAGGGCATTTTTTGTACTTTTTATACAATGTGGGACAATAATGAAAATATTTTTAATATAATTTAATTTTATTTATATTTTACTTTTTAATTTATTTTTAATATTGAAATTTATCTATAAATTATTTAAATGCATCTACTATTACACCCATTATATAATCCTAATAAAAATTATTATTTATAAATAAGTTTTTTCACTTACTTAATTAGTATTTTAGATAATTTTAAAGGTCATTTTTTGAAGTTTTTAGGGCATTTTCGCACTTTTTTTAGGGCTTTTTTGCATTTTTTTAGGGCCTTATTGTGTGTTTTTTAGGTCATCAACATCCTAACTCTAGTTATGTGACTTACAATGTACAGTAGAACTTCGATTAACCGTCATTCGATTAACCGTCACTCTCTGCTATCCGTCATCGGTCACCGCCGAAAAAAAAATAAAAATAATTAGGCGATTAGACGATCGAGATGGCTTGATAACCTAACCTAAAACCTAACCGAGAAGCACGGGATGGCTTGATAAGTTTAAATTTCGTCACGGAATTCGTCGACTAGACATAAGTGGAGAGAAACTTAGTCCTATGTTATCAAAGTGTATTGATTGGTTTGAAGTACAAGAAGAATCAAATGCTACGCAAGTAGCTTACTTCTACGTGAAATACGTAATATTGCTGCTAAAAAAGCTAGAGAATCAAAAAAACAAACTAAAATGACAGATTTTTTTTTTATAATATGTGTATGTATGTTTATAATTTGTTATATGTAAGTATTTTATTTTTTTTTAAAGTACACACACGTAAAAAATATAATAAATGTGTGTATAATGTATGTACACGTTTTTTTTTTTTGCAAAATTTCCGTCTATTCGATTAACCGTCATAGCCCCGGTCCCGACAGTGACGGTTAATCGAAGTTCTACTGTATTCATATTTCCCGAAAATGATTTCCGCCATCGATTATATTTCGCAGAGACCCGCGGGGATAATATCTGCGGGGTGTTATCATAAATTCTCAAGACTTCGCGCGGTTTCTACGTCGGACGTCGGTGTGAATAAATTGTCGCGACGTATCGTCGATGAAATCGAGTAAACGAAAAAAAAAGTGATATCGTTCGCGACTAGTTAGTTTTTCGTAAACGCCCTTTATAGTCCTGACCTAACCGAATTTCCGCCGACGGGGGGGGGGGGATTTAAACGCGATGGGGGCACACGAGACGAGAGGGCACGCTAATCCGACGCCGAGGGGTACGTTAATTTGTCCGTCGAGTACATAATTATTAATATCTATAATACGTATGTCGACACACTGCAATAAATATATCGCAATAAAATACAAACCGACGTCATTAATCGCGGTTTTTTTCTCTCTAGTAGTGCTATTTTTTCCCGATCCGTGAGCTATAAAACAACGTAGCACACGATGACCGCGTCGTCGTCAACCGTATAGAGAGTATAAAATACGATAAAAAAAAAAAAAAATTCATAACCATTATACCGCGGTCCGATATTAATAAACGTAATAACATTATCGTCGTCGGTATACGCAACACACGACCCCGACGACGACGGTCCGGCGTCGATTAAGTCGTCCCGGGATCGTTTTTTTTTATCTCTCAGTGCGTTGTAAAAAACTCGCTTCGCCCGCCTTTCTTCCGTGCCGTTTCTCAACGGCCGTATGTTATGCGATAAAAAGAAGCGCGTGCACTATATTATATTATAGTATTATACTCGTATCATGCTCGTTCGCGCGGAGACGAAGCGCGGTCGTAAACGAATAAAACTATAAAAAAAAAAACGCATCGTCGAACGACGGAGATATCGGACACCCAGCCGCACGATCGCGCTGATTAATAATATCACAGGGACAAAACTTCGGCGACCGAGAGCGTCCGCTATTCAGAGGTTTCACTGTGTATGTATATTCGAGAACAGTCGTACTATTGTGCCCCGACCGGGGGGGGGGGGGGAAGGATCCGAAAAAAAATCATCCTTCTCCTCGGCCGGATTTTATAGAATCTATCCATTACGGTTTTTACAAAACGAACACTTAAAACGCTCTCGCGTTATGATGACAACAATATTATTGACGACTCGAAAAATATTTCGATGATATGATTCGTCGGTTCGTTTTTTTTTTTTTTTTTTTTACTCCACAACGTGTAACACATATTATGATCGTTTAGAGTTGTTATAACGTGTTTATAATAATTATAATTATGTAATATAATGACTACTTACTGAGTGAAAAATGAAAAAAACTGTATTCGTTTGACAATGAAGAGAAGATTTTTTCGCGCGTTTCGTATTATTTTCTTTCTTTTGATTTTCGATTTGAATTCTCAACTTGAGATATGAAAAAAATAACATTTTTCCCTCGTTATTGATTTTATTTATTTTTTTCCAATTATTATGAATTTTTTGTTAAGGAAAAATTGTTAATTTCATCGCACTTACTCCCGACGCATTGCATATGCGTGTCGCTTTTTATAGGTGCAAATCGGATTTTTTTCATATTATATTTATCAAAAGAATATTTTTACGGTTCTTCTTTTTTTTTTTTTTAAGTTTATATTTCGAACCTTTTCGTCAAAGCGAAAAAAGAAAAAATGAAAGAAAAAAAAAGTGTTTACCGACATTAAACTCTCACTTTGAACACACTTTGAAGTTTGTTTATTATTATATAGTTGAAATAACGCGAACTCGAGAACAGAGAACGCGTACGAGGTGGTATCAATAAAAACAACGACGACGTTTTACAAACGAAATTATTTTATTTTTTATGTATTAGTAATCACGATAAAGTAATTATTACTACCCCTTAATGGACTCGTGTGGAATCATCCGGCGAGTTGGATCGAGCAGTGCAGGTCGTTCGGTTTAACAGCTTCTCTTTGCCGCCGGATCTTCGTAGTCTAGGCAGGGCCCTCCGTCGCGTGAACCGATAGAAAAATGTATAGAAAATTAAAAAAAAAAAAAAAACATCTAATCATAAATGGCTATCGCTAGATAACGTATATTTGCCCGTACATCATAGTATCTGATGGATTGGCCGCAATGCTCCGTCGTCGCGTTGAAATAATGGTCGTCGTATGTTGGTCGACGACTGGAATACTGAAACGAAGAGATCGAAGAAACGCTGAAATCGACAAAACTACACGTTATTTCAAGAAATATACAATTTAAAATAAACGTCACAAAATATATATATTATAAATATAGTTTCAAAGCAATCATATTGAGAGACTTAAATGCTGCGCAGAAGGAGAAGAATTATCGCCGATCGGCGAAAATAGCGCAAACAATATACGAAATGAAAAGAAATTGTAAGAACATTAACAAAACAGAAGCGAGACAGAAGAAATGTTATAAAATCAGTAAGAAAGCATAAAAAGCGAAATACCAATTGGCTAGGAAAACAATTGACAAATATTATTTGATAAAGATATCGCGATAAAAAATTGGCTATTGTTAGAGCAGAATTAGATAAGCGAAAAAAAAAACCGTCAATGATAGATACGATCCAAGCAAAAGCGCTACAGAAAAGCAGTAACAGATCGAAAGCGGATTAATTAAAAAAAAACTAGTATACTTACCTTCGGAAAGATACCGAAAAGACCTAAGGAAGAAATATGTGAACAAACTCAAACGCTAATCTGAGTGCTTGGTTCTTAAGTATACGTCGAACACAACTGAAAACGATAAAAGAGAAAATTATGAAAAAAAGTTTATACGTAAAAGACCGCGTAGGATAAGTAGTAAGTACGGTCTTCTTACTCGCGGGCCGCGAGCAGCTGTCGCGGCAAGGTGTTTGTTTTCTGATTCATTCGTCGCTCCAGGACGTGGGATCGTGTTTAGTAGTAGAAAAACAGAAAAAAAAACTGTATTCGGAAGTCAGTGATTACGGGTAATTGGTTCGAACCGGATGCGTAAAATATCCGTCGTTTTCGGTCTAAACGGTTCGACGCCATTTTCGGTCCGCCCGCGACGGACACCACACTTTAAATATAGAAAAAAATAAATAAACCGTCAAACTCCGTCTAGGTAATAATAATCACGCCGAGAATATACGCAACATTATTATGTACTATATTACGTTATATATTGTAATAAAGCATGATTCACACTAGTCAGACACGTTCAGACAGACACCGTACCGTACCGTTCCGGAAAATATTTTAATATTTGTTTAAATACAGTAATTCACATATAAACGTTTCCGTTCCGTTCATATACGTAGCGGACCGACAGCGTCCGTCCGACATTCCGCGCGAGAATGTTTTGTCGGAACGGAACGTGTCTGAACCGGTCTGAACATGTCTGTATGATAAGTGTGAATGAACAACAGACATATTATTTAAGACAACAGACATATTATTCGCAGTTTGAATACATACGTTTGATTTTAGTTTGTGCCGGCCTTTTTTTATATTATATTTTATTATTTTATTTATATTTTTTATATTTTTCAAACGAAAATGAATATAGACATATTAATCGAACTTGTGAGAAGCAAAGAGTGTCTGTATGTATTGTCACATAAAAAATATAGTGACCATGCATACAAAGAATCCTGCTGGAAAAATATTTCAAATTCTTTAGGCATACCTGGTAAGTGGTAATATTAACTAAAATATACATATAATACATTCATTTCACATATTTACGTGATTTTTACGTATTTTGTCAAAATTCAAACTTGAAATGCATATATAAAAATTGTGATTATGTATTTTTAATATTTTTCAATTGCCATTGTAACAATATATTAGATGTATAGTAAAATTAACTTAAATATTAAAATTACTAACATTTTATTCGTTGGGTGAAAAGCTTGAAAAGTTAATAACAATATTTGATTTATTATATTTGTACTATATGTATATAATCGGTGATTATATTATATCGGTGACATAGGATATTCACAAGAAATATAAAAAGCGTTGTACGTATATGATACAGATAAATGATTTTATTAAGTTACTTTATTGGTATAGACACATTATAAATAATTAATAGTAATAAGTTTTTAATAAGTATTTAAAAATAACATATTTAAATTAACTTCTTTAAATTGATTAGTTCCAATGGATTTGACCTGCAGGTGAATTAAAAAATTGTTTGAATTTTTCTCTCACTTCGAATGCTACTTGTGGTGCGCTTCCTCCTTGATTTGGAATATTTGTAATATGTCTAGGTAGTTGTTCGGATATTGATGATACAAATTGATTTTTGTTTTTGCTTCTTATGAAGTTATGTAAAATACACGTAGTGAAAATTATTTTATCCGCATTTTCCGGTAATGATTTTAAGCGTCTTTGGTATACACGAAATTTTTGTGATAGCTGACCAAATGCATCCTCTACAACCTTTCTCGCACGTGATAGTCGTTCGTTGAATATTTTTTTAGTTTCATCACTGTGAATTTGTATGCCGGGGTATGGTCTTAAAATATAACTTTTTAAAGGAAATGCCTCATCTCCTATCATTACGTATGGCAAAATCTCACTTGTTTCTGGTAGAGCTCGACCATTAGGTATATTAAATTTATTTTTTTCAAAAGCTTTACCCATTTTTGAACTGGAAAAAATTCCGCCATCACTACTTTTCCCATAAGCCCCAATATCCACAGCAATAAATTTATACTTCGCATCAACCAAAGCCATTAAAACGATTGAAAATGTTTTCTTGTAATTAAAATAAAGTGAACCACTATTTGGTGGAGCTTCAATGACAACATGTTTGCCATCCAATGCACCAATGCAATTGGGAAAGTTCCATACTTCCCAAAACTCATTAGATATGGTTTTCCAATCATCTTCTTTTGGCATTGGCATACATTCTTCTTTCAAGTTAGTTATAATAGCATTACTTAACATTTGGTCAGCTATCACAAAAATTTCGTGTATACCAAAGACGCTTAAAATCATTACCGGAAAATGCGGATAAAATAATTTTCACTACGTGTATTTTACATAACTTCATAAGAATCAAAAACAAAAATCAATTTGTATCATCAATATCCGAACAACTACCTAGACATATTACAAATATTCCAAATCAAGGAGGAAGCGCACCACAAGTAGCATTCGAAGTGAGAGAAAAATTCAAACAATTTTTTAATTCACCTGCAGGTCAAATCCATTGGAACTAATCAATTTAAAGAAGTTAATTTAAATATGTTATTTTTAAATACTTATTAAAAACTTATTACTATTAATTATTTATAATGTGTCTATACCAATAAAGTAACTTAATAAAATCATTTATCTGTATCATATACGTACAACGCTTTTTATATTTCTTGTGAATATCCTATGTCACCGATATAATATAATCACCGATTATATACATTATTACTGTATTTAAACAAATATTAAAATATTTTCCGGAACGGTACGGTACGGTGTCTGTCTGAACGTGTCTGACTAGTGTGAATCATGCTTAACATCGTTTTCACTGTAAAACGTGTAACATGTAAAAATGTACATAACAATTATTAATTAAATAATTTACTTTTATTTAGAATATTTAGATAGGGGTGATTAAGGTTTTTACAAAAAAAATTTAAATACGATAAAAACAAACCGAATACATGGATAGCTTATTTAGACTGTGTAAATCTCTATGGAAAGTCTATGCTATCTTCACTACCGTATCAGAATTTTGAATGGTTTGACAATTTGGATTTAGACGTATCGATGATAGACGATAACTCAGATTTTGGTTATATCTCAGAAGTGGATACAGATTATCCTAAGACCTTACATAAATTACATAATGAATTTCCATTTTTACCTCATAATACATATCCACCAAATTTTGGCTGTCGCGCAAAAATGTGCTCCGCTCTATCAGTTCGCTCGAGCGCCGCCGCCGCCGCCGCCGCCGACATTCGTCGACTTATGTAATTTTCCACACCACCTGAGCTCATCAAAAGTTAAATAAAAACCGATAAATGGTTCAATTTATACATTTAATAGCAGGAGGTATTACACGAGGCGCGTTTTTTTTAACGTGGTTTCCCGCGTAGGCCTAATCCACACGAACGTCACAAGACGTTATAATTTATTGTTCACGAGAAAACCTCGTTTTTTTTCATTTAATATGAAGATGGTCTTCATTTGGTCCATTCGACCAATGTTCGTTAATTTTCAATTTTCAATTTCTTTTTCACGCGTGCGTGATAATAATATATTATTATATATTTTATCCGTCGACTGGCTCTGTTTGTTATGAAATGTTTAACTAACTCGCGTCGAAATAACGCGATCGAGTCATTCAAAAAACATATTACACAAACACTATTCGAAACCGTATATGAAATAATAATAATCGATAGTTTCAGAATATCCAGAAACGTCGCGTCGTGTACACCACTTGAAACTATAAATGATTTTCGGTGTACACGATCGATTTTTAACTCGATAATATTCTGGATATAACTGGAGCGACGACAGCGGTATCTTGTTTTTAAAAAGGTTTTAACGATTTCAAACCCTCGTCGAGGAATCCAATCGAATTCCGAATGAAAAAAGGAGATAAAAACTCGCGCGAAGTATAACAATGAGAGATGACACACCCAGTTAGTGACCACGTGAAATTTTTTACGCGAAAAAAAAAAAAAACGATTATTCATTTTTATAAATTTTAACTCTTACTAGCGCGACAACAACAAGACGAACTGTATTTATTTTTTTAACGGCAACGCATATTATGGTATATTTTCAACGTCCGATTCGGATTTCGCGAGCTATTTTTCCGAAGTATAATTTCGACCGACGATAAATCATAGTTCTACATCTAAAACTGGCCGAGTTATACCGCGATTTCGGAATGGTAAAAAATAAATAATATTTTCAAACTCGAAATGCGGATGGATTCGCGGCCGATTTCCGATATAGAAAAATGTTGTTTTCATATGAAAGTCGCTTTGGAAAAATAGTTCTGTCGAAATCTAGTGTTGCGATAAAAAATGTGCCGCGATTTGATAAAAAAATACAAGTCCTACTATTGCGCACGATATTTTCAAACCTTTGGTTAAAAAATTTTTAACTATCACATAATATTTTTGGATTCCCTAAGCTCTTCGACGAAATAACCCCATTCCAATCCGAGATCACTATTAGACGCAAGTAATTCGCGTTGAATGCAAAAACACACCGAATACGACCTGTTGAAAATGTTTTGCACCAACAACTTTTACAAGTTCGCCGACATGCGATTTCGACCAAACGCTGTGCCGGCACACAATTCGCAGCTGATTTATCTGTAACAAAATAAATATAATATATTAACTATTATATTTTAAAGCAAATGCTGCTTCTTTTTATATATTTAAGATGGAATTTTTATACATAAATTCGTTTCACGTTAATCTGATTCCAAATAAACGAATTTATTTTTGCTTTTTTCTAGTGTAAATGCTTTTTTTGCTTTTTTATTGCTTTTTTCAGTTATTCTAGGTAAACTAAATCGTGTTCTTATGAAAAACAAAAGCTGGAAACAATTACCGGACATTAATAATATACTGTCTGGCGTTTCATCAATCGAATTTAATTATCATGGGTTTGATTTAAACGTTTTCTATGTATGAAAACATCCTGTCGGACAATAGAGTCAGTTTCACTTGTGAAAATCTTGCCAAATACATGGTAGTAAATTCTTTTAAATTAATTTTTCAATTTTTTTTATTCAGTTTTATGAAATTGTTAATGCTTCATTTTTGCTTCTTTTAAACAATTTCGCGCTTTTTTTTGTTGATTATTATGCCTTAAAATCCGAGCCCTAATTATGAGGTTATTCGATCGTACCTTTTAGCGTTTCCTTTTCCTCGCGGAGGGGTTCGCTTCTTTTTCGCTTCGATTCCGTTTCGTTTGCCAAATCGTGTCGGAAAAAGATTCCCGCCGGTTTGTTATCGATTTTTCAATCGATTTGCCACCGAATTTGCGCGTAAGTTTTTTCGTAGTTGTTTTCCGTGTCGCATAACACCACCGTGACGACTCTGTTCAATTGTCCGTGCGATTTGTACTGTTTGGACGCCTTCGCGTACTCTGTTGTTTCAATCTGTTTCGGCACTGCGTTTCGCTTTCGGCGAAATATTCGTCCGTAATCGAATTGTTGGACGATTCGTTTGGTGGTCTTTCGTCCGTCGCCTTTGTCAGCTCGGCGACGGGTTTGTCGACAACTGCGAATCGGTAACAAAAAACGCGCGAGCATTTAGTATCGAAAGACGTCATCGTCGGGGTGACTTTTCCCCAAGACTTACCGACGACATCCGCCGCCGCCGCCGTGGTCTGCAGCACGGGTTTCGTCACGTCATCATTGGCCATCTCGAAAAGGTCGACAAACTTGAAGGGCGTCCTAATGACCGAACACGGCGTCACAAATTCGGCGCGTCCCGCTTGTTGTGACGTTACCGCGGCAAATTTCTCCTTCTGCTCCGCCCGCACGGCATAGAACGACTCGACGACGATGGAGTGCTCCCCTCTTTCGGTTCTAATCCGCGTCACGAGTTTGTCGATCGGCGGCGCGTCGTTATATTTCGCCGTGATGTCTTTGCCGATGCAATCGATTTCCTCGGCCATCGTGGTGGATTTCGCTTCCGCTTTGATCGTTTGTTGTTGTTGTTGTTGTTGTTGTGCCATTTCAAATTACGCGAGAGCAATAATCGGATAATTATTAGAAAAAATAAACTTCAAAACTTCAAAAATAATGTAGAATTATTTTTATCTATGGAAATTATTGAAAAAATATTATTTGAAATGGACTGACTGGTGAGGTTATTTTAAACTCTCGCGGATTTCTCGTTCTCTGACGTTCGCTCGATTTTATTTTGCGAAATATTTTACGTTATTTATATTATGTGCTCTCGCGTTTCCGGGACGCGCGATTCGCGTGGTATCGCGTAATTATTTTCTCAAACGTTAAATCAAACCAACTGCATTTTTAACATTTGGCGTTTTGAATTTGCACGCTTCGACACGTGGTAAATTACGAGCGAGACTCGTAGTTTTAGGCGAGAGAGCGAGGGAGGAGGCAGGCTCAAAATGAATTTACAACAATTTTTTCTAATGATTTCTTATACATTATTAATCACAGAGAATATGTAGGTATGGATCAGGGCAAGGTGAGCAAAATATAGTTGTTATCTGTTTTCAAAAATTTTCGTAATTACAAATACCTTATTGTTATTAATATAATTTAATCAATTTTTTAACATGTATTATTTTGGTTATTTTTTGCATATTATTTTTTATCATATATACTTATTTATATCGGTTTTTTGTTGTATTATTTTGCATATAAATGAATATTTTTATTTCAAGAGAATATATTAATAAAAAAGCATATTTTCGCATATTTTATTATGATTTTTAAAGAATATTGCAAGAATATTTTCAACTTTTTTAGAGAATATTAGCATCTATCTTATTTTGGCTATTTTAAAAGAATAATATAATTGCGGCCCCTAGTTATGATGTTAGGTGTCGAACTACTGAACTGTCTGTATGTGTCATTTGAGCATTGGCCGATGTATAGTGTGTGTGTCTAATGTTACAATCGTTTGGGCAGTCGAGTTATTCGATGTGTTTTATTATTTTTAAGATTTTCAATGTCATTATTACGTATTATTATTTATTATTGTTGTTGATTAATGATCATCCTGGCATACCTCTCTATCAGATAATTCGACTTTTTTACTCGATCTAGAATAGTATAATTACAATTATAGTTATTATGACACTTATGTAAATTCAAGGTTTCAATATATAAAAAAAACACTAGCCAATAAAAGTAAAAGGCACGACAAATAGTTTGATATAATATTTTTTACTTAACTCGTTAGTTTTTATTTATTTATTTTATAACGACTTGTTCAATAAAATTCTATGGGTTTTGACTTTTTTTAACTATTGTTTAGCTTTTCTTGTATTATATTTAATAAATAATTTTGTGTAAAAAAATAGACATAATATAACTGTCAATGTAACAAAGTAAAATATACAAATGTGATACCGTAAACCATGTGTTAAAATTAAGAATCTACACGGTTATCTTGTGTGTGCCTGACGTCAACCTAATTTAAGAAATAACGCCTTATATTATTAATAACATTTTGGCAACCAATAAATGGTGGGGAGCCAATTGAATAGTAAATCCTTGGGAGCGAATTCAAAGACACTTATTAAGGGTAAAATATTGACTGCCTGTGTTTGGGAGCCAATTGAATTGCGCAGAGAATAAGAACGATGACACATGCAAATAGGTACCGCGTGATGTACCATTTCAGTTTATCCGACATGAAACGTATTACGAATAAAATATAAATATATAATATATTGTCAGTGTATGTAGGTACATTATTAAAAAAAAATCGATTAACTTTCTTAAAAAATTAAATTTCACTAAAAAAAAAAAAAAAACCGGAGATAAATGAACATTAATATTACTATGCAAACTTTGTGTTTTCATAACTTTTACGGCGAACATAATCTTCATCTCAGTCAACATTATCGTTGGTGGCACACGATCTTAACATTTGATTAAAACGCTTCAGAGTGTCTTTGGCGATCATTTTTTCCTCGCCATTCCATCCGCGATTAAACATAATACCACTGACGTAGACGGTTAAACTACTCAACAGTTCGTTATTTTTGTAGTGAACGTCGGATTTACGGTGAAATGAAAATGGATACATCTTCTGAAAATAATAAAAACACAATAGTTTATAAAACAATATTCAATCGTTAATCCTCGGTTCTTCAAATGTATTTGAATTCTTAAATTAATCAAACGACGAGTACGGCCTCATAAAACGACTCGATAAACGAGTGTTATTGTTTTTAGTATTCGCCGATAGAACCCAACCAAAAATTGAATATTAACAACTAAAAATACTACACCTATGTGTTGTTGAATACGCCAACTCAAGTTGACGCACACAAATATATCTTTGACGGTGTCAGATACTCTGACCGTAGGTTTAAGATATAAATTTTAAGCAGTGAGCCTCTTAGTTATTTTAAAAAAAGGTTGACAAAGTAGTTCAAATTAAACACCGGTTATATTTTTAATAATCACTAAAACTAACATAGAAAAATATTGGAAAAACGAAATAAAGTCCTCTCACTAGTTACCGCACTTACCCGTACGATAAAAATGGAAAGAGCGACCTCAGTCCGCCCTCCTCGTGGAGCTTAAATAATATTTACAATTTATTGCCTCAGCATATTTTGCTTCCCAGGCTTAAAACTAAAATTGCTTGCTACAAAAAAATTATATGTATATATGGTATTAATACCATAACTGTCGCGTCGCAACAATATGACTAATATTGCTATGACGCAACAACTACAATACTAATACAAATATACAACAGAACAGTGTATATATACATATATTATACTAGCTGACCCGGCAAACGTTGTTTTGCCATATATTTCCAGTGAATTTAGCAGTATAAAAAAGTAACTGACTTATTGTAAGTGCGTGGCGGCGACGACGGCGCACAGTGGGGCAAAACACCCAAAAAGTTGGCAGAAAATGAAAAAATCAAATGCATTATAGATCTTCGTTATTAGCATTTTTGTAATCTTTATGGACCTGTTCATTATAATTCGGCAGATTTTCGATCTAAATACCACTAATATCCGCCAGATAGCGCTTCGTATGTCGTCAGGTGTTGTCATAAACTTTCATGTTTGTTCATTTCGAATATCACGTGCTTTTTGACCGTTTATCATAATATTTTAAAAATACAAAAATTGAATTATATAAGTATCTCATGATGAATCCTTCAACTTCAGGTATGTATCAAGTTATTTTAAATAATAATATGATGAAAATATATTCTTAAGTCATTCAAATTCAATTGTAAATTGTTCGATTGTGCAAGTGATTTTTAACAATTATTTTATGAATAAAGTACGATTTGAATAGGTATTGAGGCGTATTGAGTTAGGAAATTTGGTTTTTTAAAATCCATATTTATTGTAGATTATAAAACAATAAGATTTTCCTGCACATATTTGCACTTTTTTTTTTTATTAATTATTTATTATATATTTATCGTGATTTTCACGTTAATTTCGCAGTTGATAGTGAACAATGAAAGTTTGAAATAAATTTAATTTGTATAACTTTTACAACTTTTTATTGAAAGTTTCGAGTAAGTATGTTATATACCTAAATAGTATATATCATAAGAAATATCTTTGAGCTCTAGTGGGATAACGCGTATCGATAAATCTCGAAGGTAATCGGTTCGATAGTCATATAAGATTAATAATTTTTTGATTTTTTTTTTTTTTTTATTTTGTTTGGTTTATTCTCTTCATTTTAATAAATATTAAATTAAATTAATTGTAACTAGTTAAAAAAAACATACTTAGTAGTTATAAACAATATGATTTTTTTTTTCAATAGGTAGTCTCCAATGAAATTAATTTATCCCGTGGAGAATTATTCATTATTATGAAAAAATCCCCGATTAAAACGTTTGATGATCAATTAATATTTTTGACAGAAGAGCTCGAAAAAAAATATAAAGTAAATAAGGATAGTGACTTTAATAAAAAGTTTTCTAACTTTAAATTCGAATTTAAATCTCGCTGGGATAAGGCACATAGAATTGAAGAGAGGTTTATTAAAGATAATAAAAATTGGTTAAATACTGAAAGTCAATTTACCTATTTAACAAATAATAATCGTGGTCGCCCAGCAATTTCTTTTGATTTATGTAGTGAGCGAACGAAAAGACAAAAAACTCAAAACTTAAGGCAAACTACGTCTGTGGCTGAATTAAGTTTCGCAACACAAATGAGCTTAAGAGCATCAGGACAGGTCCAAGCATCAAAACTAGTAAATGAAATATGTACTTCAAGTCCTACACGTGCATGTACATATAGAAAAGCTTACAACAAGTTACAAGTCCCTCATAAACTATCAGGTGAAGATGCCCTGGCGGTCCTAGTGGATGCTAAGCTATCCCGGCACCAATATGGTATAATTAGAATGAGTGCTCCCGAGAAATTTCCTTCTTATAAAATCGTCCAATCAACAAAAAAAGAATGTTATCCGAAACCAGAACATATTAGAGTTACCTCCACTTCTGCTGAAGTTACTTTGCAAGCTTTACTCGACCATACCGTTGAACGTTTATTTTTAATACAGAAACCTGTTATTGATTCATTACAATCTAATGAGTTGGTCAAGTTTTGTTTGTTTTCAAAATGGGGCTTTGATGGTAGCTCTGGCCATAGTTCTTACAAACAGGCTTTTCACGGTTTAGAAGCTAGTGATGCATCTGTTTTTATTACCAGCATAGTTCCTCTCCGTCTTGTTTGTGGTGAAAAAATTATATGGCAAAACCCACGTCCGGGCTCGACAAGATACTGTAGGCCACTAAAAATAGAATTCATTAAAGAAACTACTGAGGTTTCTATAAAAGAAAAAAACAACGTTGACGATCAAATAAAAAAATTGGTAAACAGTACTATGATATTTGAAAATAAATCCTTAGAAGTGATGCACAATTTAGTTTTAACTATGATCGATGGTAAAATATGTAATGCACTTACAGATACTACATCAACACAAAAGTGTTATTTATGTGGCGCAACGTCAAAATTATTTAATAATATAGACGAAATGATTGAACGGGAAGTTAAAACGGATAATTTAGAGTTTGGTTTGTCAATCTTACACGGTTGGATTCGTTTTTTTGAGTGCCTTCTTCACTTGGCGTATAAATTGCCAATAAAAAAATGGCAAGCACGAGGTCTTGATAAAATAACTATAGAAGAAAATAAAAAAAAAATACAACATGAATTTAAAGAAAGATTAGGGTTAATTATTGATAACCCAAAACCCGGGTTCGGAAATTCGAATGACGGAAATACGGCGAGATCATTTTTTAAAAATGCTGAAGTCTCTGCCGATATAACAAAAATAAATATAGAACTTATTAAAAAAATGCATGTTATTATGATAGTTGTATCTAGTGGATATGAGATACAAGTTGATAAATTCAGGGAATTTTCACATGACACGGCGAGATATTTTGTGGAACTTTACCCGTGGTATATTATGCCTCCGACCTTACATAAATATTTTATCCATGGGCCGGAAGTAATAAAGTATGCGTTATTACCAATTGGTAATTTAACTGAAGAAGCACAAGAAGCAAGAAACAAGGACTTCAAAAATTACAGAGAAAATAATTCTCGAAAATGTTGCAGAAAAAAAACTAACACAGATATTTTTAATTTTTTACTATTGAGTTCGGATCCTGTGATTTCAGGAAAAAGAAAATTACAAAAAAAGAACTTACAATCATTACCCATTGAAGCAATCAATTTACTCAAAATAACAGCGCCATTGAACCAGCCACTTGGATCAGATCAATGCGACGATGATGACATAGACACGAACAATGAATACGATAGTGACGACACCAATTATTCGGACAGTTGCAGCGATGATTAACTTACAGCATAATAACTTTCACATAAAAATAAATAAATTGGTCCAACTTTTTTAAATCTTAGAACCTAAATAAATAATATTTGTAATATCAAACTGTAAATATATCTTAATTTAATATAAAATATTGTATGTCTTATTTCAAAATAAAAGTAAAAAAAAAATACATTTTTCCAAATTACGTAATTTTTTTTTTTTTTTATAATGCTAAGTACACATTTAAAAACACTCAAATTCAAAAAAATGTAAGTGATTCTTATTTCAATCTAAATATATTTTAATATTTTTATATTGTTAACAGAAATTGATTCATCCCTGATTTAATGCCAACTTTGAGGGTCTTTTGCCCCACTGTGCGTCGTCGGGTTTTCGCTTTAAAATTGTATACGCCTATCGAGCCTATCGACCAATGACTATAGATTTGCCTGCGATCGTATTCGACCGCCCAATGAAAAAAGTTCTATTGTTCATCGCACGCACGCAATTTCGATAAAAGTTATGTAATAATAATATGATATTGCAAAATCAATTCGTTTTTGGTAAAGACCTTCGGGTTTTTTTGATGACATAATAATCTATGTATATAAAATGCAAATTACTCGCTGATCGTTGCATCTCAAAATCTAGCCCGTGAACAGTCTACCCCTTCTTTTAAGGGTTGAATTTTGAAAAACAAGTTTGTAGATTTATTTATATACATCTCCCTAGGGGAGGCGCTCAAACGGGGATTTTGTATTATGAAAAATTACTAACCTATTGTAAGTATGTACGTATACGTGAAAAGTATATGAAACACGTATATTTATATTTTAATTGAAAATGATTCGCGAAAAAATTTATGAACAATGATAATGGTCACTATGGTTACAGTATACGAGGTATACGTACATATGTATAAATGGGTTATATGATATAAATGGGCTGACTTTTTCCTATAACCAATAGCAACCTGTAATGATGGGCACTATGTGTCCATCATAAAAATAATCCTTTATATCAATAAACAAAGTCGTTAGCAGCGATAGGTAGTACACAGACTCCAACATAAAAAGGTGGGAGAGACAACACAGTCGCCCTAGTGCTGCAACCTCAGTCCCGCTCAGCACTTGCGAAGAACCCTCCCGTTGACAATCATAGGCAGTCACGGTATTTTGTGTACTACGTATAGTTGCTAACCGTTTAATCATATTTCACGTGTTCAAATTGATTTCTTATTAACCTGACATTTCTGAGCCATTGGTGTGGTAATATTATATGCTGTGGAATCTCAGACGTATAGTGTTGGTACGCTAAACTTCAAACTACACTCGATGTTGGAGGTAAGTGGAAATACATAAAAACAATATAACATAACGTTTCTTCCTGCCCTAAGGAGAAGGTTTTAAAGAGATCAATTCTCTTTATTACAAAGTGGCGCCCAACTCGTTGACTCGTTCCTAAACCTTTTCTCTTTCTTTCTCTTAAAACTTCACAAAAACTAAAATATGTCCACTGAAAACCTGTCAGAAAATCCAATTCTTTCACTCTCTGACAGTGTAAATAAATTTAAAAAACCACAAATAGAAATAGAATTAAAAAAAAGGGGGCTCATTATTAAAGGCACACTGCCCGAATTAAAGACACGACTATTATCATACCTAAACGGAGACTCTACTCCAAGCGACTTTTCAACATTTGAAGAACCAAACCCAGACAAAATGACTAACTATGAAAAAACTAAAAGTAAAAAACCTTATTTTAAACCGGGAACCTTCTCAGCACTAATTTCGGAAAACATAGATTCGTTCCTAAAAGAATACAACATGTCAGCAACAATTAATGGGTGGTCAGAAAAAGAAAAAACACAATATTTCCCAGCATTTTTAGAGGGACCCGCATTAAAAGCGTATGAAAATATTCAAAATGAAAACGAAAATGACATTAACTGGCCAGAATTAGAAAACTATTTTAGAACACAATTCGAACCCGTAGCCCAAACAGATATGCTTCGTTCATTATTAGAAAATCGAAAACAGTTAGATGACGAACTAACAGTGATATATATAACTGACACAGAATCGTTGTGTAGACGCATTGATCCTTCTATGTCACAAAAAGAGATAATCCGTAACATCATGAAAGGTCTTAAACCAAACATTATTAGATATTTAGGACTAATGTAAAATAATTCTGTTAAAGATCTCAAATACAATATTCGCAAATATGAAAAAATTGAATTCATGGCCACCGGTCAAACTAACCAATCGGCCACAGATACTAAGGAATCAATTTTTAAAGAACAAATCTTTCAAATGAACGAAACAATAAAAACATTAAAAGAAAGTAACGATAAATTAGTAAAAATGTTAAATGTTCACAGATATCAATGTATCAAACGATAATATTATTTACGGCCGATTGTCGCGTGTATAAGGAGTTGCCTATAAAATGTTCCTTAGAATCCAGTGGTATGGAGGACCCATATGGTTTTTTTTTTTTTTATTATAGTCTATACTATAGAAGCCGCTTTTTCTAAGATGAACTTCATTAAAAACAATTTCAGATCTCGGTTAACAGATGAACATCATAACGAGTTAATGCAAATCAGTTGCACCAACTTCACACCAGATATTAGGAAGCTCGTGCAAACTGAAAAATGTAATTTTTCCCATTAAAAATGAAATATTTCAAGTATAATCTTTTTTTTTTTGCAAATTCAATTTGAATAAATAAACAAATATAAATACAAATTTAAAAAAATGTATATACCTATTTATTACAAATTTATAAAAAATATAATATATACCTATTTATAAACGTGTGTAAAAGTCATTGAAACCGTTCGGACCGCTGAAAGTTTGGTAAGTTTCAAAACGGACCCCCATAGAAATTAGTCGGTGACCCCGGGGAACTGTAGATTATTGAACTATCACGACTTTATGGCATAAATTTAGCATGATTTAAATTAATAAAATACAGCAGCGTTCAAAAAAAATAATTAAACAAATATGCTTACATATAAAATTTCCTTTTTAGGTGAATCCTCCATATCTTGATCCATGTACAGTTTTAAATATCGCATGATTTCTTTAGGATTGTCTTCGAAATAACAATAAATCAATAATTGTGCTAGAATAATGAGTCTTCTCCTGGGATTTTGAAAACTATCGTAAATCATGTTTAACGTATCTACATAGGCAAATTGCCTATCATCTTTGTGTAACAAACACTCAACTTCAAATAACTCCATTGCAGCAAAAAACGAGCCTTCATTATTCAATGCACGAGTGTAATATATTTTTGCTTGTTCATAGTTCTGAAAATAAAAATAAAAATTCACTATTTCGTGTATTTTCTATAGTCCAACAAAAAACTTTTTACCTTTTTGATTTTTAAATAATACTTCCCCAAAATAAAGTTAACAATATTGTAATTGAAACGCTGAAGTTTTTCTACCATTTTCTCTATGTCTGGTATTGACTGGAGATGTTGTGGCAAATAAATATAGTTTCTAAAACTATGACTCAGCTCTACCACATTGTTTTCACTTTCTTCCAATAATATTGCCTTCCTTTAAACATAATTGATGAATAAGACATTATGAAAAATAATTAATTTACAAATGGGCATCATTTCAAAGGCGACAATATTTAAGTGGAAAGCAAATTGTTCATCTTACTCGGTTTAATCATACGCATCATACATTTTAATGAATAATTATTTATATTTATTGAATAAGTAGGTAGATATTGGAAAACATGCCAAATATTTAATAAGAAAAGTATAGATTGAGAGATAATTAATTTAAGTTGATCTGAGATAGTTGATATTGATTATGTTTAAGTAGGAAAAATAATATTACACTATTGGAATCAAACAGGTAAGCAAAATATTTTAAAAAATAACAGTAAGACTGTTGATTGAAATTATTAATTTGAGAAATATTAGATCGATTAGGGTCAAGTAGGGAAAAATAGTTGAATATAATTAAAGAAAATAGTGACAATATTTGGTCTAAGGGACTCTATCACCCTACCCCTTTTCTTGTATCCACCACTAGGGTGAGTAATACCAAGGTTCAACATATCAATATTTTCTCTATTATCTGCAACTGAATTTAAAACAAATTTGAAACAATCAGTAGGTATACGTAATGGTATTGTTAACATATTTTACTTATTGTTTCATACACTCGTATGATTTGAGTAAATCTCAAAATAAAAATAATCTATTTTAAATTTGACACTAACTTAAGATAGTTTGATGCTAGCCAATAATATTTTGTACATTCTTTTCGGTTGTATTGGTTTCTATAATAAAGAGCTTTTTCAACATAAATGCCAGCGATTAGATTATAGAATTTCGATTTAGGTTTTTTCATATTAATAATTATTTCGATAGCATCCAATTCACTATTATCAGGACATCCGTTTCTTTTATTATAACGTCTTAAATGTCCTTTTGCTTTCATCCAAATAAGTACCCATTCCAGTTCAGTTGGATTAAGGTTGCGTGCTTCTTCAGCCAATCCCAAAGCAATGTCATTTCCATTCGGCGGATAATTTAGAAAGACAAATGCTTTAATTGCACATATTGCTGACTTTTCTTTATCATTCATGCAATTCGTCGATTTAATGTTTTCAATTATCTGTAGAAAAAAAAAAATCAAATGATTTCATATTGTGTTTGCCATAATAATTACTAATGATCACTTTAATTTTGTATAATTATTACAAATAAATGGGTTACTGCAATTTTACCACAGTTCCTATTGTTGTTTTATTAATACAATTATTTTAAACTCAAAATAGATCGGATCATATGAAAAATGCATAACTAGGTCACTGAGATAAAGAGACTAAAACTTTAGTTTAGATAAATATTAGGTGCTCCCACATAATAGTTATAAATATTATAAATTGAATGAACTACACGGAAACTTTATGAGAACAAATTTAATGTTTTTTAAAATTTGTTATACTCTATAATGAACATTAAATACTCTTACAATATTATGTAAAATTAATGCATCAATAATATTCAATATTAAAAACGCATGTGCTATAATATAATAAAATGATTTCAATTTTAACTTGCAATTAGATTATACTCAATTATATTTTACAATAAATGCACGAAATACTTACATAAAACAAGTAGGAGGTACAAATACAAGTCTATACAATATAATAGCATTGATTATAAATACTAGTATTTATAGTAATAATAGTGTTTATAATCAATGATAATAGTTATGATGTTCATAGCCAATACGCATTGGTGTCGGACACGACATAGAAACGAATATTTACCTTTTCGCAATCGAGATCCATCGACAGAGCAATGTATGCGTGAGTCGAGAGTGCGATGTGACTGACGGCATTGGAATACTCTCTATTCGCTTCGTCCAACGGGCAAAGGGACGTATACTCGACGATATCTTTGATTTCCCGCAACGATTCGTCGTATTTCTTGTGGACGAACAGTTCGAAACAAATAATCAGTTTCAAATTGAATCTGGAAAACGATGATTTCACGATATTATTTTTCAATTATTAAAACGAATAAAAACCTACCGAATAGGTTATAATTACGGCTCGGAAGTTGTAGGAATTGCATATTGTTCTGTATGATCTCAATTTAAAGCAGAAGTTAGAAATTTGAAGTATACAATTGCGAGTTAAAAAATTGAAAATTGAAAATGCACATTTTGCATATTTTGCCAGTTTTGGCTAAAAAAGTGCATATTTCATTGATTTTATACGCATATTATGCATATTTCATATTTTTCCAAAAAAATTGATTTTTTTCATTCTTAACCTGTATATTTCACAACTAATATTGAATATAAAACTCAAAAAAATATTAAAAAAACAATTTAATTTTATTTTGGGCTCAATAAGATGTCAAAATGCCAACCAGTTGAAATTTTTTTTTTAGTTATAAATAGTTTTTATGTATATTAACAACATCTGATGTATTTTATTTTTGGAATTCAGAATAATTATTTTGCATATTTAACATTTTTAATGCATATTTTGCAATTTTTTCGTGCATATTTTACCTTTTTTAGCTCCTACAACTTCCGAGCCCTAGTTATAATTTATATAGAGGCATTAGAGGAGGTCGCAAAAATCAGACGGTGTTTTTTTCACACGCGAGGACGACTGAACAAACACACACTCACCTGTCCAAGTCGAACGCGTTCTCCTTGACTTCAATCATGTCGCATTTTCCTCGGATTTTGGTGACCATGTCCGTCAGGAGGGCGGTATTGTTTCCCGTGCGCTCGTTAATGTGCCACGAGAAAATGCTCTCGTGGTTCGCGTTCAGATCGTCCAGTTTGGCTCGCACGCCGTCGTCCAGTGCCGTCGTCGTCGGCTCGTCCTCCGCACCGGGATCGTCGTCGGCCAGTGACAAGGCGTTTAGCACGTCGATCATGTCGTCGCTCGGTCCGGCCATTTCGAGAGAACTTCTGTTGCAAGTAGCAGCAGCAGCAGCAGCACGTTTGCGACTGACTCGTTTATCGTTATAAAACCATCGTATTATATGTGTTATAATAGCCCACGAGGTCGTTCCATTAGCATAATGTCTCGTACATTAGTCCGGTTCCAAGTAATATTATGTTCGCGCCGCAGATAACGAGGAGTTATTGTTTTAATATGGAACTCTTGTCGTTAATCGCATTGTTAAAAGCTGTTTATTATTATTGTTTGTCAAAGGCGCGTGACCCCCCCCCCCCCCCCCCCGGTCATGATCGTTTCACAGTTTGAACTTTACACGTTATCGGATTTCAAAAACAATATTTGTCTCTCGGATTGGATTCTACCGACTATATTATGTGGAACAGTTAAATAATAATAATAACAATGATTGTAGTATGTTCTCGTTTTCACGCGCCCACAATTGATTTTATAATTATTGTTTTCGCGGATAAAGAAAATAGATGATTATCAGTGTTTACCCACGAAAAATAAGTACGCCACCTGCCCCAAGTCCATAGATTATATAACGATTGTTGTAAATTATAGTTCACCTTATTATAGTACCTTCTACTATTAGACTATATTGTCTAATATTTTATATTATAATAATATATATTTAAGTACGTATCATTAAAATTCAAATGTAATTATACCTCCTTACACACAAACAACACTGCTGCATAGTGTATTATTTTACCATTTGCCAATGAAGTGTTAATAGGCAACTGATATTGTAATGATGGGCACAATGTGTCATCATAAAAATAATCTTTAATAAAACAACTTAACAATCCAAAAAAACATAATAATCACAAACACATTAATTACAATAATACAATCTAAGAAAACAATAATATACTAACAATACATGTTTATGTCAACTAATATTAAACTATTTAAAGTCAATAATCAAAGTCATTAGCAGCGATACGTAGTACACAGACTCCAACATAAAAAGGCCCCGTAGACAACACTCCCAGCCTAGTGCTGCAACCTCAGTCCCGCACAGCACATAGCAAAAGCCTTCCCGTTAACAATTATATGCAGTCACTGTCTTTGTGTACTACGTATGGTTGCTAACCGTTCAACAATATTTCTCGTGTTCAAATTGATCCCTTGTTCACCTGACGATTTCCGAGCCACTGGTGTGGTAATGGGCGAGGCACGTTTGGGCCAGGGACGTTTAGGTCACTAATAAAAATGCAACCCGTTTGGACCAGAATCCGTGAACCCGTTTGGGCCAATTTTTTTTATAGTATTTCTAAATAATTACTAAAAAGCCCGCTTAGGCCGTAAGCGCGCGCTTTTAGTTTACACTGGTTAAGTTCATACGCGCCGTATCGGCCATCGTCGGAGTAATAAGATTTTCAGTTAAACTGTGAAAACTAATTTGTAATTTGTAGATTATGTACTTATTTGATTAAATTTGAAAATACGCCACTGTCTGTACGGTAGAAAGTTCACCATAGTGACTGATCACAGACCACTCACCTGGTTATTTGGTGTAAAAGACCCAGGATCCAGATTGGTCAGATGGAGACTGCAGTTGGAGGAATTCGATTACGAGGTAGTATATAAACCAGGTACTCAAAACACAAATTCGGACGCTCTAAGTAGAATAGGCGTAACGACCGTTTCACAAGAATCTGAAATGTCAAAAGAATATCAAGAATATATTGAAGAAAAATCAAAACGGCCAATACTGAACAGAAATGTTAAAGAAATAACAGGAGACTTATTTGAAGCTCATGAAGAATATGCTATAGGTCACTGTGTCTCACAGGATTTTCAAATGGATAAAGGAATCGCTCTTGAATTTAGAAGAAGATTTGGACAAGTTGAAGAGAACTATTTTTCGAAAGAAAAGTAGAACTGCCCTCAGGGTTAACGAAATCTCCAGAACCTCAATATAATTACACAGACTATCAGTTCAAATTAAAAAGAAAAATGCAAGAGTCCCAAGAAATAGCGAAAAACCGAATCTTAGTTAGTAAGGAAAAATCTAAGAAAATCTATGACAAAAATTCTCATGAAGTACCTTTTTCAGTAGGCGACAAAGTATATCTAGAAACAAAATCAGCTCGCAATAAACTGACACCACAATGGACAGGACCATTTGAAATACTAGAGATATTACAAAATAATGTTAACTTTGCCATAAAATATAAGAATAAAAGAAAAGTGGTACATAAAAATGTATTAAAACGACATCATTCCTAAATTACAGAATATCTATTATTATATTATTATTAGATAATATCGCCTTAATAGGGAGTTTTTGCACATCGCCGGTTAAAAATAACGTTGAACTCCGTTAACGTTATTTACCAAAATAAGTTTGTGCGCATGCGCACCGAATATCGTATCCATTAATAGATTATCGTAATCGGTTATTTTTGATAATTTAACGTGGACGTTATCGTGTAGTTATCCTTACTTTTATCGTAATTGGTTATCAAATTAAATTGATAAAACAATAATATCAAATAAAATCGGTCTATAGTACGGCCAGCGAAACTAGGCGGGTGACCGTTGTGCCCCAGGTGGCCGTTATCATGTAAACCAGGGGTTCTAAAAGTATTGTTTATTAAATGAATAGCTGGTGCAGCTGTGTTTCAGATCTGAAAAAACCCTCACATTACAAATATTTTATTATCGTATAAGGTATATCGTATATACAATATGTATAATGTAAATATACGTACTACAAACAGCTGCAGGTGAGGGTAACCATCGTGCTTTTAAAATTATTTTACGCGGGAATGTAGATTTGGAATCACTGCCGGAAATTTGCCACCAGGCGCGCGACGGTCACCCGCCTAGTTTCGCTGGCCGCACTATAGCCAACTTCTTACCAGACGACTTATATACAACTTTAATCAGCTTTAAATCACTTTGATGAACTGATTCATTCGACTCAGCTCACTATAAAGAGTCGACTCAGTGAGTCGACTCACGAGTCTCGTACGACTCTCTAGTCTCGTACGACTCTCTAGTCTCGTACGACTCTCGAATCTCGTACGCGTACGACTCACACGTTCAGACCTCTAAGTCCATGGGGCCATAGACCATTATGTATTGTACAGAATCGACAACGGCTTATATAGTAACAATATATTATGATTTTATTTCCGAACAAATTTAAACATAACTGGTAGGCAGTAAATAATATTTATTTCACAAAAATAAATGTTACGAGCCCCTCTTTCCTCTTATTATTATTATTATTATTATTATTATTATTGTTAGTACTTAGGTCATGTATTTAAAATACGGGGATTAACGCAAAGTAATCACTTTTGTTCGACGGACGTTGTCGCGTACCGCGTGTCTTATCGCGCTTGCGATATCGGCCGGTCTCCGGACCCGGAACGGCCGATATACAAAGACGTCGCAGTCGCAACGATCGCGCGGCACCAGCGACACGTCGCCCACCTCGGGGCAGCGTTACACATAAATTTTCACTTCGAACAAATAAACGCCTAAAATAACCGTTAACTTCCCTCTCGTTTTTTATCATCTATTAGAGTATTGAGTCGAGTATTTCCCTACGCAGACTCGCGTTCATGGTCCTTCGAGCCGGATGAAAGCGATCAGCGGGGAGTTTTTCTTATTATAGTGCGTTATACTCGTATACACGTGAAGTTTTTCTTATTATAGTGCGTTATACTCGTATACACGTGAAGTTCCGTTTACACGTGAAGTCTCGTTTCACGAAAAAGTGTTCAAGTCAAGTTCAAGTCAAGTCAAGTTCATCAGCAAGGTCAGGTCAGAATCCTAAATTATTATTATTATTTTCCATATATATATTCCCTTCCTTCGGTGTTGGTTTCTCCCGCGTTATCGAGCACAGTCATACCTACGCGAATTAAATTGTATACTCGTTCGCACGCGCTATTACATTATATAAGGCACTCGGCTTAAAATATATTAGTTTCGCACACGTTGTAAATCATGACTGATATAGTCTCGCTCATTAGCCGCCGTGGCCAATTAAAGGGCCAACTAACTCGGTTCGGCACGTACATCAACGAGAACCAAGATAATGCCGATTTAGAACAGCTCACGCTTCGCAGAGAGAAGATTAGACACGTATGGGACGATATCAATAAAATTCAATCGCGGATAGAAGACGACCGGGGAATCACCGACGAGAGCGAGAATTATAGGTACGAGTTCGAAGAGCTATATTTCAAATGTATGGCCGCTTGTGATAAGTTGATAAAGAGCGTATCGACTCAAAGCGACACCGCGGAAATTTCGGATAACAGATCTCGTACTGCTACGCCAACGAATAGTGTTGGATTTGCGCCCCCGAATATAAAATTAGCCGCGCTAAAGATCCCTACCTTTTCCGGGGAATATACAGAGTGGTCATCGTTTCAAGACATATTCACTGCGCTAATTCACAGTAATGACTCACTCAGCGAAATTCAGAAATTCTTTTACTTGCGATCGTCATTAAGTTGCTGTTCGACACAATCGGAATAATAAATTATAAAAGAACGAATCATATTATTACTATAATAATAAACCTTACCTCGAATAAAGGTTTGTTTGTGACGGCATCGCAATATAATAATGAACGAACGTGATGCACCCGTTGTGGCCGGCTTGTTTTGAGCGATCGCGAATTGTCGCAAAGAAATGTTAAATTTTATTTACACGTCGTATGTACGCACAAATCGAAACGTTGGAAAATGTCACGCGAAACGTTATTGACGGAGAATAGTGTTATGTTTTTACCATCCGAGCTTCCGTGGTCGTGACTCGCAAAACACGAAAAAAAAAATCAAAAATCGTCGTGCCGAGCGCCGGCGAATATGATACGAAACGACGACGTCAATAAACGCACACTCGAAGCCTTTACCGGCGTAGATTAGACGTCGTCCGAGCCTCAACGGAATCGTTGAAAATCCGAAGGCGACGGCCATTACACTCGCGTAATGGATCGCGCACCGGACGCGACGGCGGCGGCGGCGGCGGCGGCGATACGATACGAAAAATACGTTAAACGTCGGATATCGACGGTACGGTAGTATTTAAGCGACAAATAATTTGGTTCCACCCACGCGACCGCCGTGAGACGTGCGATTATTCGTCGATAATTACTATTACCATCGCCGCGAAACGAAATTATGAAACCGAGAAACGAGACAATGGCGGTCGGCATAAAGTTCTCGAAACACGGACCCGTTCGGAGAAACCCCTCGACATACGCGCGAACCGACGAAGACTGAAGGGACAACGGAAAGGAAATCCCAGCGTCCCCCGCGTCGGCCGTAACGGTTGAAAAACGAACAGCCCATTGGCTGATAATTTTTCGAATTCATGGAAAGTAATTTCTTTTTTTAACGGTCGATTTTTTAAACGACCTCCGGACGGACGACCGCGACCGCGGTATCCAGAGTTCTGTCCACAGCGCGTGACCACGTCGTCGTCGTTCCATTACGACGGCCACGGCGGCGGAACATCACAGTGCAACGCGTGCCGCGCGTCGCATTTTATAATTCAATTGGAAACGGAAAATTCAAGTAACATTCAAGGTAACATTTTAAACTTTAAAGTATTGAGTTAATTATTTGTTCTGAACATTAATCTAATAGTAATAATTTTCATTTTTATTGTAATACAGAATTATATAATATAATATGTTGATTACAATTATCAGCACTGTCATTTTCTATTACTTTTTAATTATTTTATATTATAGAAACATCAAACACCATTTACAAGTCTTGATTGTACCACAGTTTTTGAAATGTGCAGGTGAGACCCTGTGTAACAGAATAACAGCAACCAAAGAGTGAGGTGTCAAGATGGAATGATGTAATACCAGGACATTGTAAATTATCATATTTTTAGGTTTGAATTTAATTTTATAGTATTAAGTTAAACATTGTTTAACGAAATGACAAATTATCATTATGTCCATGGATTCTAATTCACAAACCCAGGACATGTACTGATCACGATGTCATCTCGAGGATGGATCAACTCAATGAAGCTCACCCGCCGGTGAGTCATCTTTTCTATAACTATAACAAATTTATGTTTAAGTACACATAGGTCATTTTATTCTTTCTAAAACTAATTTATGCTTATCTACACATAGTCAAGTTTCAATCAATTAAACAATGTTAATACCATAAGAAATATAAATAATATTTTAGACTAGTAAGTAATTTTAAGTAGAACAAATTGTTAATATTATGTAGTAGTAAAATTATGTATAAAAAGGAGAAGAAAAATAATAACAAGGGCTAATAACAATTTTACTTATATAAATAGATAACTGGTATACAATAATAATATTTTGTTAAAAACTAACAGGTATCGTTTGCATAGTAACTTGCATTAAAATAAACAAACACAATTTCTAAAACTATTTATTTGGAAAAATTTTTTTCCTTTTCAAATAAGGGTCAAGTGAAGAACAATTAAGAACACCTGAACAATCTTAGGAAAATTCACAATCTTCAGACCTTTTTGGCTTGAAAAGGTCTTCTAGCTCAAAAGGTTAGTGGAGAACTGAGAGCGGTGGTGATTTAAGCATGGCGTCAAAGTAATACTAAATGTAATATTTAATTAAAATGTTATATTCAATATTATTTATTATTAGGAAAACCGAAGACTCTAACCTAGATGATGATTCGGTATCTATTATTTCAAATGAAATTGATGAGGCTGAAGAAAAACAAGAACAAATATTACAATACAGTTTTGTGGACAAAAATAATATTGGTATTCGTAGGAGATCTTATGAAACAATTGAAGAAAGCAGCACATTAACAGATGACATAGAAACAGCTAAAGATGCATTAGATGATTTACAGCCGAAATCAAATTATCTGGATTCAATTTCATTTAAATGTCCAGAAGACCCACCATTGAAAACAAAAGATAAAATTAAATATTCCACGTTTGTTCTGTTTGGAACTGTAGGAATTTATTTAAGCTACAAATTTATTCCAGCGTGTATAGTAAGTTCCAAATTACTATGAAACTAATAATTTTGATTAATTTTTTTTTTTGAAAACATTCATGCATTTTTCCCTTAAAGTCATGGTATAAAAGCAAAAATGAATTATATAATTTAATAGTTAATTAAAAATAAAATTGATCGACTTCAATTTCATTTTTTTCTATGATAAATTCTCAAAAAATGTTTCAAGTGATCCTATAAAAACAATAAATTTTGTTTAAATTCTTTACATTTAAATATTAAATATCTGGGCCTAACTATTGATAAAAGGCTAACCTGGGGGGCCCAGCGTATCAAATCCAAAAGATTAAATCTTAACCTTCGCCTAGTCATCTAAAATTTCTCATAAAAATTAATAATTAATTATGCCCAAAACGATACTAAAATTCTTATCTATAACCCAACGATAGGCGCGTGTGGCACACTATGCGCCACGGATTTTAAATTATTAATAAGAGCGTGATGGTTAACATATGATTGGAAATGATCGTATCATAGTGGTTATGACTTATGAACTAATGTTATCCGCTTGGTAATCATCAAAGTTTGGTAACATTGTATCTGATTTTTAATCATATGTTTATTGTGGAGTACACTTGTACACCACGCGCATATCTATAGTATCTACATATTGTCATTCATCACACGTTTTACATTTATATTTTATACGTTATATTGAATTTTTTTTGTTTTATAGTAGGCATAAATCTGACACGGACCAAGAAATCGATTCATCTATTATAGTGATGACTGATGAGTGTTGTGATATTTTATTTATTTAATTCGGAAGTTCTTTATTTGATTTTGTTTTATATATTTTGATTGTTATTGCAACTAAGAGCTTAAAATTAATAGTTTTATAACCATACTTAACATATATGTTAATGCTTTAAATTAAACATTTATTTACTGGTGAACAATTGTGCGCCGTTCGCCTACTATTGTTACATAATTGGGCGCGCCTATCGCAGGGTTAAATCTCTTCTAAAACCCATCTGGACTTATGGCCCAGGGGTAACGCCAAAAAATCTAACATGAATAAAATCCAAACCTTTCAAAACATCGTTCTTCGTAAATTATTAAATGCCCCTCCATATATCTCTAATCACACCATACACTCTAACCTAAAAATCTCTCTACAAATAATACCATTACAAATTTACAACACAAATCATCAAAATCCCCTAGTCAAGAACCTCGCTAATCCCACAATTCCTGGCAATCCACAACGTAGACTGAAACGGAAATGGTGTCGGGACCTGCTGCTTCCCAAGCCAAACTTAATAAATTCTTTACATACATTTTAGTTTGTAACATAGTATTTTTTTAAGCGTTACTTTTTTTGCAATAGGTAATTTAAAATGTATCTATTTTCGAACTATAATTTTTATAGTTATTAAAATATAAAAATGAAAAAGTTAAAATGTTGATATAAATATTATTTGACACATTTTTTTTCAGAATACTCTTATGCTTGGCGGTTTATTTGCATTTAAATTCAGACGTACTTTGGAAATTTTATTTACTAAAGATGATGAAAATATAAATTTTCCATCCAATACAGACTACATTCCAGATCATGAAGCCCCTCTTGTGCAGTCTATAAGAAATTTATATGAATTAAATCCGCATTCGATGTTGTATCAAGTAATTATTACAACTAATCAAATTATTTTGTTTTTATAATATTATTTATTAAATGTTCTTTTGTTGTTTTAAACAGGGATGGATGAATCAATTTCTTTATAATTATCATCCAGAAACTTATAAACTTTCTCTCACGGTTTCTGTGTATATCAAATTAAAAGGATCAATACTTATAATGTCTTATCCGTGTAGTAAAGTTCCTAAAAGATCTTTATATAATGAAAGAAAACCTAAATTGTTATTTTTTAAAGAATACATGTACAACTTGTCACGGTGTAATATTACTTTATTACCTCAAGATTTATTACATAAAAGGTTAGATATTTTTATACAATATATTTTTGCTCCAACTATATGGAACTGGCCTTCCTCATCCTCAACCTTCCCATTTTGAATATTTTATACCATTAAAAACTAATAATTTTTTTTTTTTTTAGGAAATGGAGCAAAAAATATCCCATTTGTATAGAACTCAACTCTGAATCATTGATAGGTGTTCGTCGCTCTTTAAAATCTAAACAACACATCCAAGATTCAGATAAGTGGTTTTGTAAAGATTATGTTACGCCGTCATTGCAAGCTGGTAAAATTTCATTATTAAATTATTTAATTTTGAAAAATGTATAAAATTTAATTTTTCAACAATCTACACCATTTGATCTTTATACTAATGGAATTACCTAACTTCATTCGTAAAAATGAATGTTTATTTTTCTGTAAGTTAGGTTGCTAGGCAATTAAAAACACTTACATGTCTTAAATTCATTTTTTTATTAAATAAACGTTAGATGCAAATATTTTTGTGACTTAAATTAGGCTATTAAATGATTTTTCTATTGTTTTTATTATGGTTGAGTACAATATAACCATAAATGTAATTTTGATATGAATATAATAAATATTGTTTGTAAAATTTTTAATTTGTGAGGAATAAAAGATTATAAACACTGTACAATTATCAAAATAAAAAAATTTAAAAATAGATTGATTGTAAAAAGCTCAGGGACTCTTTATTTTAAGTATAAATTTAATTAATAGAAAAATATATAAATAGTTATAAAAATATATTAATAGAAAATAATAATGAAAATAATTTCTAAAACAAAATATATTTATTTTAGGAATATATTATGAGAAATTGTTGGGAAATGGTGTAATAGAAATGAAAGATGATTATGATTTTAAAGATGAAAATAAACAAAACGATGTAAGTTTCATTCTAAAATTAAAAATTAGAATATATATTAAAATGTAATGCTTTCATTACTATCTTGTTTCATGATTTTACTTAGTTTAAGACAATTTTAACAATTATAAAATAACTTTAATTATTAAATTAGGAACCACTTGTCCGAGTGGTATGATAAATGGCGAGTGAAAATTAACCAAAACAAATCTATACACACTACATTCACACTCAAACAAGGAATATGTCCAAACATTACTCTCAAAAATGTGCTAATTCCCAAATCCGACACGGTTAAATATTTAGGGTTATTCCTCGACAAACGACTCACATGGAAAAAACACCTCCAAACCAAACGACTAACCCTAAATAATCGCAAGTATATGCTTAGACCACTGCTAATTAGGAACAAGTGCTCCACCCTAAACACCAAACTAATAATGTACAAATCGCTACTCAAACCAATATGGACGTATGGACTTCAACTGTGGGGTGCAGCAAAAAAATCGAACACTAATAGAATCCAAACGTTCCAAAACATATCATTCTGACGGTTATCCAATGTTCCGCCCTATGTTTCTATCCACGCTCTCCATAATGATCTCCATATTAAAACAATAGTTGAGGAGGCACGCATTTTTTATATACGATTTCATAAACGACTCCAATCCCATCCTAACCCTCTCATAAAAGATTTCTCCATCCTTACTCTCCCAGGAAATTCTAACCGCAGACTAAAAAGGAAATGGTGCAGAGACCTTTTACAAAACTCTAATATCTAACGTATCATGGCCATTAAATAAAAAAAAAAAAATAAATAAAATAAAATAACTAACTAATCAATAGCCAAGAGTCACTAATGGGTGGTTGCTTAATTCACAACTTTCATGTCTTATTACTCCCATCATATTAACTTATTGTGCAAAACTGTATAGATTGTTTATGTCAAATAATAAATAAAAAAAAAAAATAAAAAATTAGGAACATTTTTAATGTGATTTATAACTTTTTGAAAAAACATTGATGAATTTATTAAAATTTATTAAATCTATTTTAGGTAACCCGAGTGGATGGTAAAAATGAAAGTAAAATTGCTGAATCTGTGGCAGGTCCGTCTAAATATACTGAAAAATCAACTGACCTAAATGAACAAAATGAAGTTGGTGTATGGAAGACCGAATCTGATAAAATATATTTATTTGCTAGAAATAGCCCAGAAAAAGAGTTATGGTTTCATCGACTAAATCTAGCTTCTGCTTATGATATGGTTGATGAAACAATAAATAGGAAAAGGAGAAATGCAGAAAAACACAACTCATTGCTGCAAGCTTATCTTGTTTATTTACATCAAGTTTATTCATTATCCACCTATCCTCTAGTTAGCAAACAAAGAAAAAATAAGGTTAGTAATACTAATACTTACTGACAAAACAGTTTTAATATCATAACATTATTTATTTTCTGAGTATGCATATATTATTAAGATAATTTCCAAACTATAATATTAATTATATGATGATAATAAATGTCTATAAAGTAAGTGTTAGTGATTTAACTTTATCTGATGTCATATATAAGATAAAATATTTATGGAAAAAATATCTATTGGAAAAAAAATGTACACACTAATTTTATGTTTAAAATGACTTTAAATAGAAGAAAAGCAAAGTTTCTCATGCAATGTTTTTCCTTTTGTTGAAAAGTTTCAAAAATACATATCCCCCCTTTTTTTTTAGATTAACAAAATGAGTATTTTGAATATTTTAAATAAAGATAGATCCATATAATCTCCTTCGCTCAGAATCGTTTTACTAAAGCAATAATTTCTAATAGGACATTGGTTTAAAATTTAAAAGACTAATTCACTATAAACCAATAGTGTCCTTATTTGTATATCATGGGTACTCGATCTCTGGCCCTATGCTTTTTTTTATTGAATAAAAAGAACAATTTTTGAAGAATCTTGTATTCAATTTTAAGCTTAATGCATTAAAATTGAAAGATTTATACATTTTCATCTACAAAAAAATAATTTTTAAATAATTTAATTATAAATACATTTATATAATAATCGGTCGTCTTACTGGTTTTTTAAATTTTATTTCTAAATTGATCTTGTATTTTTAATTATTTATTGATATGCAGTATGTACTAATAATTTCAATATTTTTAGAAAACAATGACACCTCAAGTTGATGAAATTTCTGACAAACTACAGTATTTATGGTTAAATATGCTATTAGGGCGTATATGCTTTGATTATTTACAAAATCCCAAAGTGCTTGAAATTATTGCTGATAAATTACAAAAAAAGTTAAATGCTATAACGGTAAATTAATTAAACTAAACTAATAATAACAATTCATTAATGTATACTCTTATAATATTCAGTTACCTAAGGTAATGGATGTACTAGTGATTCGGAGTTTGTGTTTTGGAAAAGGAGAAATTCCAACTATACGTAAAGTATCAAAACCCTGGATAGATCATCGAGGAATATGGTTTGAACTCGATATTGTTTATAATGGATCATTTCAAGCATCAGTTGACACTAAAATTAACCTTCTGAAATTAAAAAAAGAAGAAGTTCAACAACATAAAGAAGAAATGTATTAAGGAGTTTAATTTATATATATATGTATACAAGTTCAATGGGAGGGGGGGAATTCAAGTTATTACAAATTTTGAGTTATCAAAAACCGTAAAAAATTAAAACTTTTTAATAATTTACTACATTATAGAAATAAAAGGGTTACAAATTTACATTATTTGTACACAATACTTTTTTTGAAAAATTGGCTTATAGTTTTGTTTTTTTTTATTTTATACATTTTTATCTAATTGATTTAATAATTAATCTTTTCTTTTTTTTTAATTAAGTGGTTTAAATAAATCTTGCACGCCTTGATTTCAATATATTTATGTTTTTAAAGGACATTTTGTCGTTTCACTTTTTTTGGTGGGTTGTAATTGTGAATTTTTGAGTATATGTATATAATGTTAAATTTAAGAGCCTGAATAAAACGAGCAACATATTAATTTTACAATAGTAATATTTTAATTTTTTAATTTTTAAATAAACATTGGTGACAAATCAATAATTATAAACCAAAAGAAGTTTCATAAAATAACTTTTAAGGATTAAAAATTACAAAAATATATTTATATTAATTTTATATTTAAAAGTAAACCATACATAAAAAATTACATTTTCATTTACATAACAATAGTTATCATTAAGTGTAAGTGTTGAAAAGTATCATAACTTTTATTTTTGTTCAGAACAGGAAATTTAATACCTTTAGCACTATTAATCGTTACTTTTATTTTGTATATTTTTTTAATTAATTTTAATATTAAATAAAGATGAAAAAGATAAATAAAGTCTGTGAAAGTACAGGAATTTTAATATTTTAGTTTATATTGGTTACAGTTTAATATCTTGAAAAGGGGATTATTTTTATTATTATTATTAATATTATGACTACTAGGTAATATTATTGCTCTCTATAGATCTAACTATTGAGTGTTAAATTTCAGGAATCGTGATGTCTATTACTATTTATATAATCCATTTCAGTGTTCACTTTATTTTTCAATTTTTTTTAATTTTTTTTTAGAATTAGAGCGATAAATGAATCTATCCAAGAAGACGGTGGTGAAACATCAAACGATGGATTTCATACACAAGAAACCGATAACTTTGCCGAAAGACCGTCTGAAAATCAAAATACCTTGAATGACCCACCAACACTTCAAGGAAGTCTTATGTCAAGATTTATGGAACATTTTTCTACTGGTTTTCTTCAACTGAAATTTGTGAGAAAAATTTTTGAAAACGTGGCCAAAAAGGAACTGACTCTCAAAGTTAATGTGAAACAATTAGTTGGGACGCTCATTGTTAATTTGCCTCCGCCGCCTTCTGATCGTATTTGGTAAATTACTTTAAAATTGAAAAAATAATGTTGATTAATTATTTATACCTTAATAATAGTCAAGTTTTACTAACTGTTGAGGACACTTTAGTATTTCAATTAGTACTTACTTAATCATAGCCCGTATCATAATAAGTTCATATAATGTATAATATCAAGCTAGACATTTCAAAGCGTTGTTACATTACAAGAATTTAATGATTTTTGGTGAAAAATTCTTCTGAATTTTATTATTAATTTATTTTACTTATAATAACGTTATTTTTAATTCTAATATTTTAACTATATCATCCACTAAAAGAGTGACGTCCCGTTAGTAATTATTAGTCCTCCCAGATATTTTTGTTATTGATTTCTCGTCATTTTTTACAAATTTAACTTAAGATATATTTTTCTTATATTATTGTATACCACGTTCATGCCTGAGTAGAAGTTATTACCCAAGTCTTTATAAAGTTCATGGAACTATTAAAATACTATCGTATGTGTCTGGACTGTTAGTATACTCGTAATCAGAGACATATTTCTATGGTTAACGATAAACAAGAATTACAATAATTTACTCGATAAAACATGAGGTGATACCTAGACAACTTCCTTATCCCATTTAATACCACCGTCACCTATCTAGACATCACTCTCGACACTAAACTTCGCTGGTTATCTCATATCGCATAGCTTTCCACCTTCACGACTCATTGGTCTAACTTCCTTAGGACTGTATCCAACACATGGTGGAGGTATCATTCTTCTAGCCTGTTGTCCATCTATTATCATTATCTGTAAAATAATAAATTTGTATGTAAATGTCAATAAAAATCTTGTTAATTTAAACTAAGTGTAAATACATGTAATTGTTGAGTCGCAAAAATAAAGGCTAATTTAAAAAAAAAAAAAACAGGTGTAAACATGTATTGACTAATATTACATTATCTTTTGTTCCTCAGGGTTGCTTTTAAAGGATGTCCACAAATCAACTTTGTAGCCAAGCCAAAATTTAATGACCTAGACGTGCCGCTTATGAATGTGCTCTCCAAAGGAATACATATCATATTGATCAAAGAAATTGAGGTACGTTTGTTACGAAGATATTTTAGATTATAATATGTTGATTCTTATATGCACATGTCTCTTTTGTTTTCGCAGAAAGTGATTGTCTTCCCGAATATGGTCAATTGTTCTATACCAATGATGAAAAGTGATTATTAAAAATAAAATCAAAAATCAAAATTTTATATATATATGTATCAAAATTAACAAACGCTGTTGTCTAACGCTCAAAATTTAAAAACGTACCAAATTATAAAAATTTCAATTGATTAATATGCGTTTTAATAGAAACATACATGTACGTACGTATCATTTATTATAGTTAAAATTTCATAAAATATAATATGCCAAATTAGAATTTTTAATATTCAATCTCGATCAAATCTGAAATGGGATTATTTTGAAATCGTCAATTCGCGAGTTTTATTATAGCGCTCGGACTTCATAAAATGGGCTAGGTTAGGTCAGGTAATTTTAATCCCTCGGAAATTTGACATATGAAATAATTTTTTTAATTCTTCCGCCTGTTGTTATATATTTTTCGCGATAGTTTTCCATAATGAGACGTTCTCGCGGGGCGACGCGCAGTATTCTAAAAAAAAAAAAATTCGAAACGGTTACATGTTGACGCTTTTATAATTATATCGATATGATTTTCACAATACCTGTCCGATTCGAAATGGAATTTTAAATCTCGAGTGAATTCGAAACCGGAGGGGTTCGTAAATTTTCACTCGGTTTTGAAAAATATCCATTTTTCACGAATACGGACTAGTGTTGAGTATGAGAATGAAATCGTAAGTTTTAAAATGCAAAATCAACACAATCGTTTCGACTTTTTTTTCTCCGGGAGAGTCTCCCAAACTATTTGGAATGTCTGCGTGTCGGAAACGCGAGCGCGTCTTTTTAATATCACCGAAAAATATTCTAACCTATCGGGGATGTATTTTAAATTATTTATTAGTAAATCCGCTGTGGTGATAAAGATTAAGAGGTGGAAATATCATTTCTGTGTATTAATCGATTATTTTAAGATAATTTTAACCCTTTCAGATCCAGTGTCCTCTCTAAGAGGACACAGTATTATTTTATTTATTACAATTATTGTGCATCATATAATCAATTATACATTTGAGTTTATAGGAAAAAGTAACGTAGAATCCGAAAGAAAATAGCACTGAGCTATGGCCAGTTGGCAACTATAAGACGTTGAAACAATAAAAGTGCGTCAATATTGAAAGGCCGGAAATAGTTACAGTATACAATACATAAATGGTGTTGATAAAATAGGCAAACTGTTGGTTGCAATATTTAAAAGACGCAGACCATTATATAATATCAATTAAAAAAAAAGGAAGGAAAAGATCTGTTGCATTTTCATATGGAACCAGCGGAAAATCTAATAAAAAAAAATCAAAAACAACGACGACATGCGATAAGATATGTTTGTTCACTTTCCTGGATTCGATGCAATAAAAGGGCACATTTCAAGATGCAAAAATCCTGGATGCAAAAGTAAAATGCATGTATTTTGCACAAAATGTAATGTCCATTTATGTCTCGATGGTACTAGTAATTGTTTTTTTTGATTTTCATCAATAAAAAATTTAGGTAAAGGTAGCATAAATGTTAAATTATTATTAAATAATAATTTAATTTAGAAAATCTAAAAATAAGGAGAATTCTATTAGATATCTACTTTGCTTTTAAATTATTTAATGGTAACATAAATTGTTCCGAGTTACTGTCCAAATTTAATTTTCAAATACCCACTATAAGAACTATAGGAACTCTGCAACATTTTATCGGAACATGTCTTCTACAATATCTGCAAAAATTACCTGAAACTGTTCAACATGTGGTAACATATTCGGATACATGCGGTGGTCATACCGTAATAAATATACAATGTCAGCAATTATGTATGCAGTACAAACAAATTGATCATATTCAGACTATTGATATCAAGTTTATGGAGTCTGGTCATTCGTATCTAGAAGCTGATTCAATGCATGCAACTATAGAACGGGCTAAAAAGCACAAACAAATATATACAACACGGGAGTGGTCACTTTTAATTCAAATGGCAAGAATAAAACCTCAACCTTACATTGTAAAAACCAATACATTTAGTGACTTTTATGACTTTCAAAAAAATAGCATTAGGAACTAATTGGAACCGAAATGTGGAAGGTATGGTTGAGAAAATGAAAAAGGCTTCAAATAAAGTGGATGGGTTTTTTGAAAAATCAAAACCGTTCATAGTGCAATTTAAGTAGTACAACTTATCGGATGACAAATTTATGGTACTTAATGTATTTATTTTTTTTATAGCTCCAGTTACTAATAAAAAGAATTTAAAAAATACAAGATCAATGTTGAAAAAAATGCAGAAATATAAAGCTCAAATACCAGTTTCTCAAATAAAGAAAAGTGATCTTTTAAGCCTGTTGAAAAATGTATTATTGAAGAAGACATTTATATGAAACAGCCAAAAGGTTACGAAGATGGAACACAATTAGTATGCAAACTTCAACGGAGCCTATATGGGTTAAAACAGGCACCCAGGTGCTGGAATAAAAAGTTCAAAAATATGCTGATGAACTTTGACCTAAAGGAAACAAAAGCAGACCATTGTGTATTCGTAAGCAATAAAAACAATCAATTACTAATAGTTGCTATTTTTGTAGACGATGGGCTAATCGCAGCAACAAACGACGAGCTGGTGGACATAATGGTGAAACATTTAAAGGACAACTTCGAGACGAATGAAGGTGAACTTGATCATTTCTTGGGTATTGAAATTGATCAGAGACCTGATGGTTAAATTTTCATACACCAATCTTCATATTGCAAGCGCATTTTAGAGAGGTTCAATATGGAAGAAGCCAACGTCCTGCATATTCCCACAGATCCACAACACTCATTAGATCCAAATTTGTCAGAATCATTGGAAGCAGGGGAAGTTCCATACAGAGAATCTAGTTTTATGCCGTTCGGTGACCAATTATTGAAAAATAAAATGGTCTTCTTTTATTAAAAATTGTCTAGATTTTCTTTTGTATTTAGATTTGTTATTTGTTTTTATTGCACAGATAATACCATGACAGAATTCGTCCTGTAATTGATAAAAGGTTCTGTTTCACAAGCGTATTGATTTAAGAATACTTCAAAGAAAAGGGTCTGTTCCAATAGCATTGTTCGGATTTTTAGTTGATCGATGTTCTGTTTATTTAGCTTTACTTGATCTCCTAATAACTGTATGTTCTGTTCCATTTTTTGTTGATTCAATAATATCTGATTTAAAGTGTTGTTGGTTTCTTTGATCATTGATTTCACGATTCGGGTTTGTTCTGGTATTACGTCCATATTATCTAGTCGACATTTGGTTAACTGGGTTATTTTATTGAAGATGGATGTGAAATCAATATTTTCTGTACTACCATAGAGGCTGTTGGCTTTTTTGAAATATTCTTCTGGGTTTTTTATTTGTTTATTTATGTGAAAATTTGGGATATTTTTTTTCCAATCGTGATCTAATATAAATATTAGATCACGATTGGAAAAAAAATATCCCAAATTTTCACATAAATAAACAAATAAAAAAGCAGAAATTGAATAGAATTTTCAAAATACCATTAATTTATGTATCAATTAACTTAACTAAGTTTTCTTATAGTATTCTAGTATCGTATTAAATAAATAAAGTTGTATACAAAGTCAAATATGTACTTACTTATTTAATTTTTAATTGTATCTTCTTTTTCGTCGAATCCCTCGCAAAATATTCGGCATAGATCGATCCAAGCAGATCGTTTTTTAATCTTGTCATGATATGATTCGTGGCTTAAGTTCCATATTTCTGGGTATTTTTTAATTTTCGCAATAAAAAGTTCAATATCGAATATTTCAATTTGTGCCATTATAGCAGTAAAGTCACGCACGTGTACATCGATCAATATACTGCTATGTAATGAGACGCCGCATTTACGATATTTTGACGTTGCGTTATCGGAGTATTTTTGGTCTCGTCAGAGCTCGTACGATAACGCACGGTGACGGAGACGTGTGTGTATCAATCAATTTAATTATTAAGAAAACGCCTCGCAATTACGATGACGCAGCGGTGCCGGACGTCAAAATATCGGATGTGTGTACCGTGCCTTAATGAATACTACCGCCTCAATTGGTTAGTAAATATACCCACGTTTTGATTTATAAATAGTTGTATTTACCCAACTGTTTACATTTTGTGTCATACCATACGGTATACGGTGTTGCAGCTGTTGCGGTGTTGCTTATCTTTATCGTTCCCGTAATATAAATTAAAATTGGAATTTTTGTTTATAACATCTTTGACATATGTATTGATAAGTATATTTTTCATTCATATCAGTCTCTATCACTCAGCAACAATTACTGATATAAAAATTAATACTTTGTAGTGGTTAACAGCCGTAACCACCATTCAAAATATGCACATTATTGATGACCTATCGGACTTATCAGTTCGACAAGTTAATTTTTTCACTTTGAAATTTGAATCATATTCTAAAAGTTTCAAAGATGTCACGTCGTACAAGATTGTCGCAAAAAGATCTAGTTCAATATCTTGAAGAAGATTTTCCTTCTGGTTCTGAACTGGAATCAGATGCCGATGACACTGATGAGGATCCGGATTATGAAAAAGAATTTGTTTTGGAATGTTCGGACAGCGAATCTGACGATTCAAATAATATGAATGATATTGTTTTACCAGCAAACTCATTAGAAACTTGTGCATTTTCGACTTCAACGTAAGTTTGCGAAATATAATATTTTAAATGGTACTGAAACTTATTTCCTTAGGACACCATCTAGGAATAGACCAAATACTCGTAATTTAGTAACACCTGTCCATTATCAACAGCTTCCAGAAAGTTTGGAATTTGTGTCTCCTACTCATTCGTAAGTTTATATGATATATAAACAATATTACAAAATTATAGTGATATTTTATATTAAAATTGTTTGTATTATTATTTTGTTAATATTTTTATTTATTTTCACAGAAATGTATCAAGCCAAGTATCAATTGCTTCATCATTAAATTTGCTAAATGGAATTCTTGAAAACAATTTTTGGATTTTTTCATGCACAAACTAACTTTACATACTGAGCACTCCCAAATGCTTCTTACAGGGTTTTTTTTTGTACTACAATTACCACAACGCCTAGAAGTTGATCTCTGAGGTTGGTGACTGGAACTTTCTAATCGTATACTTTTGTTTATATGAGGCTTTCGTGAAGCAGGGCCTCCTTGAGATAAAGTTTTTTTTGACTTTTGGGAAACTGCTACTAATTTGTCCGATAAAAGTGTATTATAAATGTTTCTTTTGAAATTTTTATTCTTGAAATGTTCCACATTGGGTAGTTTCTTATGTATAATAAATGCATTTGTTATTGCACAATCTACAAAATGAAACACCAACCTCATATACCACTTAACAGATTTTCTGTCTAATGAATAATCTCCTTTTAATCTGTCAAAATTGTCTACATAATTCATGTTTTTATTATAATCCACTAATACTTGTGGACAGGGTACGTTTACAATTGTTCCATCTTTTTGTTTTCTTTTTACTAAAATAGGTTCTTGAGGTATAGTTGTTTTTATTAATTTATTTAAAATATGAATTTACATTTTTAGATGTTTGACTATTGATGGTTTTTAGATGTTTGACTATTGATTCAAGAACCTATCCAACAAATTATTATATTATAATGTTAGCAATAAAGAAATTTGATTTATAAAAAAAATGTTGTTAATCTATGCATGGTGGTTAGTGTAAGTAACCACCACTAAAACTTAAATAACTTTGTAAGTAATTTAAATTTTACTAAAATAGTGGTACATAGATCATTTATTGACCCACTACTATAAGTATTTTACAAAATTTCAAACTTTTTTTTTTAAAAAAGTTTCTGTGCATTTAGGTAGTGAATTTTTATATATGAACCGTGCTTCAAAGAGTTAAAACAATGACAACAATTTCAAAAATTTTGAATGGTGAAAACGTGTTGAAACAAAACTTTCCAGACGACCTCAATAATTCCGATATTGCTCATTTTCAATTTGCACCAATTACATCAGTAGATGTAGAAAGAAGTTTCTCAAAATATAAGAATTTACTTTCGGACAATCGCAGGTCATTTACTATAGAAAATATCAAACATGCACTTATTGTTCAATGTAATAAATTTGATTAGGTTTTTTAATTAGGATCATTTTTATATTTTGTTTTAAATATTTTCGTAGGGTATTTATGGTTTATATTTAAATAACAATTTTTAACAAGATGTTAAATAAAAGGTTTTTTTTCTTAAAAATATAAAATATAAAATAAGTAATTTTTTTGCATTTTTTAGTTTATTAAGTCATTTTATATCATAATTTGACAATTGTTGGGTCATTTTTTGCAGTCATTTTCCATCATTTTTAGGTCATTTATTCATATTTTTTAGGTCATTTTTTAAGGTTCTTTAGGTCATCAACTTCCGAGCCTTAGTTATTATACATGTAGTTGCCATGTATAAACACTTTCTACAACAGCTAAAAATATTGTGTAAATAATACTAATGGAAATAAGTAAAGATGTCAAAAGAAACCGGAACCACCAGCATGGAGGTTGACGACAAGCCAGCAACCGCACCCGTAGTGGAACCACCCAAAGATCCCGTGGTGGCAGCACCCGAAATCAGCCAGATACCTCAGAAGAGCAAAAGAAATAAACAACGGAGACTTGCCCAAGAACATGGCTTCAAAGAAGCATTCAGTTTACACCTTTTTTATTGTAGATATTAACACTCCTACCATTGAACAAATTAATTATAATAAAATGGTTATTCAACAAACAAGGTCGGTCCGAATTTTATAAAAATTCCAACTTTCAAGCGCTCACGGAGAAGATAATATGTAAAAATCAAATTATTTAACCGATTATGAAAAATAAAAACTAAGTAATATTATGTTTATAAAATTCTAATATCAATCGGTACAGAAAAGAAATGTTTTATAATTTATTTTAGATAACATTTTTCGTTGCCCAGATACACCAACAGATAGAAATAAACAAGTGATCAGACACGGCCACTGTTACGAATAAATAAATAATTCATTCGAAAAGAAATCACGAAGAAAAGCAAAATTTTAAATTTCGAAAATATTTCAATAATTAATTTTTACGCATCCACCCGACACGATGTTGAGGCGACTGCGACTGTTTGCAAACGAAAGTGTCGAATCGATTTCTAAATATTGGCTGAACGAGAAAAATGTCAGAGCATCTTTGGCGAGAATTGAATTCAAACGAAAAAGTTATGTAAAAGGTATGTAATAGTTATTCACTTTACACCGGCGCGGTGGTGGTTGTTCGTTGCATCGTTTGAGTTCAAACGGAATTATGCGTTTCAGCGGCCAAATACTGCGAGGAAGTATTGGAAATCGGCGAGGATTTGAAAATACGGCTCATGCTCAGTAAATGTCAAAGGTACATGGGTCAACTGGACTTGGCGCGCGTGAGCCACGAGTTGGCCAAGAAGGAATATCCTAATTCCCCGGCCGTCTTGTTGAACGAAGTTGACCTGTTCTTTGAGGAGGAACACGAATACGAAAAATGTTTGTGGATGTATTCCCAGGGAGCCAGGAAGGCAACCGACACTCGAGGTTTCAAAATTGGAGTTCACAAGGTTTCAATGCCAATTAATATATACACGAATACGAGTGGTTTTCGTTTTCGATACTATTAAAAATCGTTACAGGTGTCGCAAATTCTACGCGACACGAGCGCCATGAAGAATGGAAAATATTGCACGATTTTGGGAAACAAGTTTAAGAAATTAGAAAAGCAGGGCAAATTCCTACCCAAAGTAGATGCGATCTGTGAATCGCCGCCGAAGACGATATGCCCCCAGAAAACACACCATTTGCATTATTTGAAACATTTGAACGACGACAGGGGATACTTGATCGAACTTTTGAAATCGTGGAAACCCGAGATTCCGTTTAAAGAATCGGAAATGAAAATGAAAGACATCATGCATCAGATAATTCGCGCGACAGACAGGGTTGAAGTAATCTATTATTATTTATCATTATTATTGTTTGCGCCACAATCGCGAGTTTGTGAAAACCAAACTTAATAAATTATATGATTTAACGGTAAATTTGGTTTTTGCAATTTTCGTGATTGTGGCGCAGATTATATGATCTAACGGTAAATAACGATAGCGAGCCGGTGGGTATTCCAACAATACCTATCGCGGCATTTTTATCACGCGGCGACTCGCCGCCACAATCGCGAATGGTAAAACCTAATAAATTGTAAATCTTAATTAATTGTACACAACGATATCGAGACAGCGGATATTCCAGCAATAACTAACCTCGGCAATTTTATCACACGGCGAATTTGAAAAACCAAATAAAAAACTAAAATATAAGGTAACGGTACACCAGCGGGTATTTCTACACTTTTTATCACGCGGCGGCTCGTCGCCGCCGCCGCGTGATGGATATATAAGGCCACCCAGCCGATGAACCTTTACCATTCACTACCTTTTCGTAATCGTAGCAAGACCTACCCAAGGCTGACTTGCGCGACACGGAAAGGTAGTCTCCCCCCCGGGCTCCACGTGCGGTGTGTCTCCATGTTATAATAGTCGGAGCTATTCTGGCATTATATCGGCGACACACTGCGCGTCGAGTCTAACTCGTCCCTTCTCGTTCGGCGTCCAGCCTATCTCGTTACCTCTCGTTCCGCGTCGAGTCTCCACTCGTCCACGTTCGCTCGCGTCGAGTCTCCACTCGTCCCCCATCGTCCTCGTCCACGTTCGTACGTGTCGAGTCTATCTCGTTCGGCGTTCAGCCTATCTCGTTCTCTCTCGTTCGGCGTTCAGCCTATCTTTTTTCTCTTTCTTACTCGCTCTCTCGATATCACGTTGTCACGCAGTAAAATTGTTGTACCGTTCGATTTACAACCGAACATTTTCATATTGTTATTGTTATTTCATCATTTTGTATAAATATATTTGTTATTCGATCTACATCGATTTTTATTCCAACACCGTTGTACACCGCAAAAAATTATATTGCTGTTACACTACCTGATTTTTCGCGTTGAAATCTCTCAGGGGAAACTGAGGCTCGAGCGAATGTTCCACGTGCATAAATGTTATATCGGCCAACTGTCTGGTAAACGGCGCACGACCCAGAAGAATGCCGTACGAATCGTAGCGGACATGAAACACCTGCAAATGGCCAAATACGTCAACACGATAATGCACTCGATTTGGAACAACCGACACAGAGACGCCAAAGACAAGACCAAGCTGATGATCAGTTATATGGATAAAACGTCGTACCACTCGCCCGAGATATTGGACGCCGTTTTCCTGCACTTTGGGACATTGCAATTTTTACGTTTCCGAAACGCGGACAGCAAATGGAACGCAAAACAAAACCATGAGCGGATGCTCGTTTTATTAGCAGCCACCAATAGTAGGAATACGATTTTGTACCAAGAATCGTTATTCGGTTTTTATGAAATAAACTGCAAGTACGTACGAGAACGCGCGTCGTGTAGGAAATCATAATATGATATCATTATCACTAGGGTTCGGAGGTTGTAGGAATTGCATATTGTTCTGTATGATCTCAATTTATAGCAGAACTAGTTAGAAATTTGAAGTATACAATTGCGAGTTAAAGAATTGAAAATGCATATATTGCAATTTTTTCGTGCATATTTTACCTTTTTTAGCTCCTACAACTTCCGAGCCCTAAATTTATCACCTTACCCCGACCCGTGTACATTTCATCGACTTGTCGGGCGACGCGCATTAATTTACACATTTCGCACGTTCCTACAGAATCGCAATGAAACAACTGGCCGATCGCATCGCGAACTCCACGTCCGTTCTGGAGAGAGTCTACTCGCATTTCGAGATGGCCAAATATCAGATGTGGCCGAAAACGCTGAAGAAGGCGCGAAAGACGTCCCTGGAAGGTTTACGATTGGCCACGGAAGCCAACTGTCACACGTGGATCGTGAATTTTTTGATTCAGGTCGGACTGATCGAATACCGAATGGGAAATGAATCGGTGTGTCGCGACTACTTGCACAAAGCGATTAAAGTGGCGCGCGCACTTCCAATACCCGAGGAGGTGATAACGTTTTTGGAAAAGGTTAATGTCGTTTTGTCACTGTCGTGTCGTGAATGAGATAACAGTTGTTGTGACGGCGCGCTTTTTTTTTTTTCGAAGGTCGTTGAAATCAGTCACTATGCACGATTTTCCATGCCGGACGAAGTGGAAGAAAATAAAATGAAAATTTTAAATTTAATGCCAAATGCAGATATAAAGATGGAGGTCTACAAATTGATGGGGCAGGTTGAAGAAGATGATATGTTCTTGAACACTTCCGACGAAGATGATTTTTAAAATTTTCGGTTTTCAATCGTAGTTTTTTGTCGATATTTACACACTATACTCTATTCTGTTCTGATCGCAAGTCCGAAATCTCGGGTAGGATTTTTTCCCCTAAGCCCCCTCTCCGTCGTCTTTTGTTTGGCGTTTTTACGTTGACAATTCGTAAAATAACCGAACTGGGCACGCGTTTACGATATTTTATAATTTGATTTTCATCTGAAATGGGATTATTTTGAAATCGTCAATTCGCGAGTTTTATTATAGCGCTCGGACTTCATAAAATGGGCTAGGTTAGGTCAGGTAATTTTAATCCCTCGGAAATTTGACATATGAAATCATTTTTTTAATTCTTCCGTCTATTGTTATATATTTTTCGCGATAGTTTTCCATAATGAGACGTTCTCGCGGGGCGACGCGCAGTATTCTAAAAAAAAAAAATTCGAAACGGTTACATGTTGACGCTTTTATAATTATATCGATATGATTTTCACAATACCTGTCCGATTCGAAATGGAATTTTAAATCTCGAGTGAATTCGAACCCGGAGGGGTTCGTAAATTTTCACTCGGTTTTGAAAAATATCCATTTTTCACGAATACGGACTAGTGTTGAGTATGAGAATGAAATCGAAAGTTTTAAAATGCAAAATCAACACAATCGTTTCGACTTTTTTTTCTCCGGGAGAGTGTCCCAAACTATTTGGAATGTCTGCGTGTCGGAAACGCGAGCGCGTCTTTTTAATATCGCCGAAAAATATTCTAACCAATAGGCGACGTAATTTAAATTATTTATTAGTAAATCCGCTGTGGTGATAAAGATTAAGAGGCGGAAATATCATTTCTGTGCATTAATCGACATCTGTGATTACAGACCGTTAATCTATCCGGTGTATTGATCGATTATTTTAAGATAATTCTAACCATTTCAGATCCAGTGTCCTCTTTAAGAGGGACACAGTATTATTTTATTTATTACAATTACTGTGCATTATATAATCAATTATACATTTGAGTTTATAGGGAAAAGTACCGTAGAATCCGAAAGAAAATACCACTGAACTATGGCATATGAAATTTCAACAGATACGAACAACTGCAAATTGCGTATGGTAAAATGGCATGATACAAGGTCTATTCGTTTAGTTTCCAATTATATTGAGTCAGATAACCGATAGTTACAACATACGCTGATGTCGTAATATTACACTACATTTGTTCATTTTAAAATTTAAGATCACAAATTTTTCAATATGGACATTGAAGCGTCAGGTATGTACTTGTTGACTGCCACGTGTACCTTTTTTTAAACTTTTCATTCATGAGTAGTGTAGTGATCTCTCACTGCACAAAGTACTATATAAAAACTGACGTAGCCACGTTGGTCTTCAAGTACGGTTGAGTAGCTTCGTGTAGATTGTTGTAAAAGGTGTTCATCCTGGAATCTTTGTTGTCCGTGGACTGTAATGAATAAGACGACAATGTTGAATATGAACCTATAAATATATTTTAGTATGTTGTACATTTTAGAAATACATTTATACATTTATTATGGACGTACTAATTGAATCGTACGTTCCACTATCTATTACTAATTTAAGAATTTTCCTTAGTTGTTTACAAATATTGATAGATTTTGACAAAATCTGATAGTTCGAATACTTGTGCGACAGGTACTCCACAAAGGGTTCGCTCATGTGTACTAAATTTTCCCTGCTAAACGGTTCTCCGAGCCTCCTGTTTGCCTCAAACATATGTGAAGGGAAACATGCAATGACTACCCTGCCCTCTCTGAGGTACGAGTAGTGCTAATGCTACTGCTAATGAGCTGGGCGACTGCGGTTTCCTTATCGGTTCCCCGTCTCCTCTCGTTATTATGTAATCGTGGAATTGAATTTTTGTATGTAAAACCAGTGGGTTTTCTTTCAGTGTGTGTCGTATATAGTCCGTCGTCGACAACACACGGCTATTTGCACTCCAAATATTTTGAGTTTTATTGTGTTTTGTTTGATTATTATACCCAATTTGTGAATTATTGTTTTTCAAGTCAATTACTCTATTCGTTACTCCGTAACAATAGTCTTTTTTTATGGTTCCGATCGTTACGGAGCCTATTATTATTATTATTATTATTATTATTGGTGAGAAGTGCACAATAAAGTCAAATTTCACTTAAACGCCCTGTCTCATTTTTGTTCCTGTGTGCTCCATCAACCACGTAAGTGTGTCGGTGTGTTTGTCAGTTCCATCAAGGCATTACCCGTAAGTCCGCCGGCACCAAGAGGTGACTGGGAGGCCGGCCAGTCCCACGCCGTTCAACAGCTGGATGTGTTTGTGTTTAATTTTAAGTGATTTACGAATGTGAACTCTGTGGTCATTGCACCAGATAGACCCGACCACAGAGACTTTCTATACTTAGACTGAACTTCCCACATCCCGTAGATTGTAAGTGCTTAATTTCCCTTAATTTCCTTCTTTGCCGTTTGTCGCCCAGGCCCGGTTGGTGCCTATCCACCGTTCGTCAGGGGCCTTAGCGTCAGTTGCGCGAATGCAAAGTTGCCGAGAGTCATTCTAGACGGCGCAACCAAATTGTCTCGAACGTTCGTGTCGAGTGGTCCTTCGCATTATATTTAGTTGTGGTTCTGGGCTAAAACAGTGTTCATGTCAGGATTTTGTATGTGAATTAATGATATTCAGAAAACCCAGTGTAATACCTGATTCATGTAACTTAAGAAATGTTAATTTTAATTTCAGTATCTGGCATAGGTTAGAAAACACAAATTCGTGGATATATATTACAGATAAGGATCATATTATTGTTAAATGTAAAGATATATCTGAAGTAGAAATAGTAAATGTAAATGGTATGGGAACCCTAGAATTAAGTAATCAATGTGAGGCCAATACAAATGATGGCACACTGCTAATATCACAGAAAAAAGTAACTACGAAAATACATAAAGATATTATCCCACAATTAAACGTGTCAATTAACCTCCAAATTCCACTAACCGATAGAGACATAATTTCAGATAAATTAATGATTTTAAATAATAATAAATCTGTAATTAAAAACAATTTAAATAAACTATTGGAATATTCAAATTCTTTAGAAAATTTAAAACAACTATCAACAAACAATGACACTATGATAAAAATGAACACCAATTTCTACGTAATATTGGGAACTGTCATCATAAGTATGGGCTTATTTATAGTTGTAAGTTTATATAGTCCACGTCGCAGGAACTGTAAGCCCATGTCTATAATTAGTATCTCGTCATTTTCGTGTGCTTTTTACATGTATGTTAATATTCTAAAGTCAAAACGTAAATTCTTTCTTTCAATTTGATCTATTGAACACAAAGAAAACATCCTAATCATGCCCACAGGCAGCAGACTAAAATTAACAGATCTATATGGACTAGACACCCACAAGGGATGTCGCGGTCGTAATTATCACGACCGCGGCGGCCTACTCGACGTCCGCGATAACGCGTCCGAGAGACCGGTGGGGCCGGCGGTTAGGTTAGGTTAGGTTAGGTTAGGTTAGGTTCAGGTAAGTTCAGCGGTGGCTGCCAAGGTGAACGGACGTGTCTCCACGTCGCTCCGCAGTCCACTCGCTGACAAATCAGTACGAGTGTTTTGTTTTTTATAAGGCGTGTTCGATTCGAAGCAGTTCGTCTCCGTGTGTTATTGAAAGTTTAGTTGGTGCGAATCGGCCTGTCAGATCGCGAGAAAACTAAATTTTAGTGGTGAAAATTTTTCTTACTTCCGCGGCGGCGCTGTGATAGCGATCGAGTGTAGTGACCAAAAGTCGCCCCGAGGCGCTTAAAAAGTGCGCGAACGGGCCGGTGTCGGTTTAGAGTCGGCCTGTATAAATTATCCGCGCCCAAATCCGCCGCGTTTTACCACCCCAGTGCGCCGAAAGGGGTGGCTACCCCGCCGCCTAGCGGGCGCGCCGTTAGACGTACGTGCGCGCGCGAAGTCGGAGGAGGACCGGCTCACCGAGACGGACCAGCCGACGTGCCCCACGTCCTGGTCCGACGCTCCGGGGGTGAGTAACTTAATATCGTAATATCGCCCATAAGGCTAACACGGCCGCCCGAATCGCGCCGCCGGAAAACGGATTTTCCGTCGTTTTCCGACAAACAGCTGTTTGATCGGCCGCCGCCGCCGGGAATCGGCAATCTTTGAGACGCTATAACTCGGAGGGGGGGACCCTTAAAAAAATTCGGTCAAGAGCGTTTCCCAAACTCGCCACGGGTAATCAGGGGGCGCTCAAATCGCGAACCTAGGACCACGGGAAGCCTGGACGAGGAGGATCATTCCAGACGTGGAACGATGGTTCCGGTGTTTTACAAACGAGGTAAGTTACCATTTAACCCAAGCCTTAACGGGACACGGCTGTTTTCAGGTCTACCTACACGGGAAGAAGCGTGCACCCAGTCCGGGATGTGTGTACTGCGCATGCCCCAGTGACACGGCGGAGCACACCTTATTCCACTGCCAGAGATGGGCGACCGAGAGGCACGAGGTCATGACTATCCTAGGCCGTCCTCCACTGGCCTCCGATGTGGAGGAGCTGCTGTGCGGACCGGTGGAGACGGAACTCCCTGAGGAAGGCGGTGCAAAGAGGGCGATGCTGGAACGAGCTGAAACCAGGAGGAGAGCAATGGTCCACATGTTCGAGACGATCATGCGGATCAAGGAGTCTGAGGAGCGTGATCGGCAACGTCCAATCACGATGAGCGCAGGAGGGAGTACTCAAGTAGTACTGCGGTAGGGGCGAGCATGGTCAGGTGCCGTCACCTCGTCCTGCACCAACCCTCCTACGCAGCAGGCACCAGGGCGGGCGGATGGCAACTCGGGGTCCCGCGCAACCGCGCGGGGCCCCGAGCTCTTCGGAGTAAGCTCTCCGGAGCTAGTGTATATGTAAACTGTAAATAATGTCAATATGTGTTTGTAATAGTACTAGCATGTAGATAATGAAATAATATGTTAATAATATGTCAATGTTAATAATATGTTACAGGTGAAGTTTAATAAACGGCTGCCGGCGGCGGGGGGCAGTAGTGTCAGACGACAGTTCCCCCCCGTCTGCTGTGAATCACCGGGGCCACTGGGAGGCGGGCTTGCCCCCTCACACGTCCCGGTGTTAAAAAAAAAAAAAAAAAAAAAGGTTAGGTTCAGGTATCTCGGCGTCGAGCTGGATACCAAGCTCTCCTTCACCAAACACGTGGAACTGGCGTCGAGCAGAGCCATCAACTCCGCCCGCGCCATCAGCAGACTGATGCCCAACATCGGCGGCCCATCGCAAGCCAAGAGGGCTCTCCTCGCGTCGGTGGTGCACAGCAAGCTGCTGTACGCCGCCCCGACCTGGGCCTCGGTGGGAACCAAGACTGCGAAGAACTGCGCCGCCATGACCCGGGCGCAGAGGACGATATGCCTGCGGATGATCAGGGCATACCGCACCGTCTCCTCCCGATGCGACCCTCCTCCTGGCCAGAACCCTGCCAGCCGACATCGCCGCCCACGAGAGAGCGAGAATCCGATCACGGCTCGACGAGACAGACCAAACAACATCGGCAGCAAACATCCGCAGGGAGGAACGGGCGATCTCAATTAACGCATGGCAGACTCGATGGGACCGCTCCGATAAGGGCAGGTGGACACACCGACTTCTCCCCAACGTCGCTAGATGGCTTAACGGGCCAACCGATCCAACATCATTTCAGCTAACTCAAGCTCTGTCCGGCCATGGATGCTTCAGGAGCTACCTGAAGCGCATGGCGAGGGCGGACGATAGTGTATGCGCCCAGTGCCACGACCCTGATGACACGGCTGAACATACGGTATTCTCCTGCCCGGAGTGGGCAGGGATACGGGAAGTCATGCGGCCGTTCCTCGGAGGCAGGCTGCCGACACCGGACGACGTTGCCAACCTACTCTGCGGCCCCACCGGATTGGTCGATCAGGACCGAAACGTTCGAGAAGCGGCCGGAAGAGCCAGGAAGGCGTTCGTTGAGACATAGATTAAGTATACTTAATCTATGACATTCATACTTCACATGACGGTTTAAGGTGAAGGAATTTTTATAGTTTTTGCCACAATTGTTTGGACAGAAGTGACGGGTTTTGATTTTTTGACGATCATGTTCTGAAATTTAAATTTTTTATTGAAATTTAGTAACCATTGTATGTAACATATGCACATTTTCTATACTCAACAAGATATTAAATATTCAAATATATAATATAATATAACTAGACATTAAATAAGATAACAAACTAGGTACATTTTATTAAATGCATATGCTTATATTTCATAAAGAAAGTTGTATAATATCATAAATTCATAATACATCACAATAAAACTTAATAAAATTTAATTATTAAACACTTATTTACAAAACTATAGTAAAAGATTATAGACAACCGATTAATAAATAATGAGTAACAGATTGAATTGACTGTTAAAGCTTTTACAAATTTTGATAAAAATATTTATCTTCTTACCTCTTTCTGTTTTGCTTAAGTACTACATTATTGTTGGCTATACGGTTTAAAAGAAAACCTAATGGTTTTTTATTCTTTCACTTTAATCTACTAAATATAATTTAAGTGTGAATTTATATCCTGGTGCTTAAAACAATAATAATAATAATAGTCCAATCCGAATCTAGTTAGGTTAGAGTATTAGATGTTTTTAAATTGCCAATAGTTTATGAGATGTTCAATACAGTTCAATGTAATTTGATTCAGTGAAAAAAATGCCTGCACTCAAAATAACTTGTTCCAAATTATTCGGTAAACATATTTTTATAACTAAATTTATATCATTATAATGACTATAAATTATAATAGAAAACACAAAAAAAAAAACTAGGTCTGAATCGGACTCGGGTCCGCAAGAATAATTTATCTTTGAGCTTATTCACTGCAAGACCACTGTCGTGCATTGAAAGTTATTGTTTAGACTTTATTAACGAAATTATTGATTGCAGTTATTTTGTCATTGGATTATTGTTTATCACATCAAATGACGTGTCCCCATTTCATAAAACATTTATTTAAGCAACAAATTTTCAACTGTTTATGATGAAGAAAACTTATATCACAATCAAGGTGGATATAAATCTATCTTGGATCACATTGCTTTTACAAAATTTCTGATAAAATGTTACATTATTAAAATAATACCTTCCAACAGATATACAGACATCACTGCAGAAACAATTAAAATAGCAAATAATCAAAATGTATGGACATCAATATTTAGATTATTAAAGCCACAATTCATTTCATTCAAATAATGTATTTGTGAATGTTAGCTACATGTCCTTGCATGGTTGTTTTTTGTTTAAAAGTCTTTGGACAGTTCGGACAACTGAATAGCCGTAAATCTCCACATTCGTATTTTATATGTCGCGTTAAGTTTGTCATGGCTTTATAACTTTTGCCACAATCATTAGGGCAGAAGTAACGACATTCATTAACTTGAAGATAGAACCCTGAAAAATATTTGTAGTTTAATTATTTGAGTATGTATTTGAAATAATGTTCAGAAGATATGTGTACACCACGTAAGTATTAAATAATTTCTAATAATTATAAACCAAAAAAGTTTTGTTTGCAATTGAATTGATAGCATACAAAATTTTAAGGACATCAATTTTTACATTGCATCATAATTTACTATCAGGTGCAAGTTGTGGATTTCCAAAGCGACAGTTAGAAAATATAAACAATTGTATGATAAACAATAGATTAAAACTTCAACAAATAAAATTTGAATATTAATTTAAATAATAAAAAATAATTTAATACACAAATATATATAAATATCAAAGTTATATTGCTTCAAATTATGATTATAAAATCCATAAAAAAAAAAATATAATTATTATTATTATTAATATAATAGTACACCATTTGTATTATAGATACGGTTTGGATCCAAGATAATCAAATATTTACAACCACACTATACTAATAAAATGTTTAAATTATACACTAATATATATATAAGTTTATAGTTTAAGTGGCCATACTGAAATATGGTCAAAATAAAATAACAATCAGTTTATTATTTGATGTATTAATGCCATATGTGTCTTAAGACCTGAATTACTAGCAAATTTTTTGTTTCATAATTTACAAAAGAATAATTTTTTACCACCACATTCATATAACAGATGTCTCTTGAGTTGTATTTTAACTTGTACGATTTACCACATTTATTGGGGCATAGCAATCTTTGTACGGCAGACGAAACTGTAAAAACAAAAAAATGAACAATTATAAAATTCAATTTTACACAAAAAGTGTAAACATTTACAAGACAAAAAATATATAATTTGTATTACGGAGAGAGGCGAGTATGACCTACAGTTATCAATATAATATGAAATAATGAGAACTTTTCGAGTAGTTAGAAGTATATTTGTATTATTCTTATTAGTCAACAAAAACATTAAAAATCAGTTTTCTGCTTTTTAACAAGATGATAAAATCAAACAGAAGTAAGATTTTTAGTTTTATTATAATACTTAGGATACAAATTTTCTGGAATGCAGTATTATTGTATAACTACTTACTATAGCAAAATAATAGCTGTAAACATAATATCATTGATTATAAATACTAGTATTTATTATTATAATCAATGATCATATCAATATTACATATTTCACGCTAAATTGATTATCAATTATTATAGATCAGAAAAATTTGTAATACCAATAGTTATTCGACAGTCTTGATTAATCCGATGGCCATCAGATTCAAAGGAGTAAATATTTACGAATATTTAACACGTGTCTTTTCACATTGCATTTATCTGCAAAGCGTTTTTGACACACTGGACATTCAAATTGAGGAGTAACTCCACATTCGTAAAAAATATGTCTTCCGAGATGATATTTTCGGAATTTACCCTTGTACTATCTGCCACACATGTTTGGGCATTCAATCGGATCAGGCAAATACTCCGTATGCTGAAACAATAGTCGAACGTTCATTATTCAAAATAATTTGTTACAAATAAGTTGATGCTAGACTATGATATATCTACAGAACGAATTCAGTTTGGGATAAAAAGTTAACAATTCAAAATAGTTAAATCATTTAATTTATTTTGGTGGAAAAATCAAAATCAAAATATTTTTGTACATATTATATACATAATAATATATAATAATACATATTATATATGTATAGATATGTAACGAACCCCTGTGTCATGTAAAATTTAGTAATAAGAAGCTATGGGAAAAGATATTTAAAACGGTGTGAACATCGAAAAGAATCGATGAACGAATCTTTTCGACCACACACCGAATTAATTCGGTAAAATTGTTTTATATAAACGTGGGAACATCGAAAAGGAAGTGCTAAATGATCCTTTTCGATATAATGTAAACGTATTAATTACTAGAATTCATAAGTCAATATAAGCAAAATCGGTGTGAACATCGAAAAGAATTGATGAACGAATCTTTTCGACCACACACCAAAATAAATTCAGTATAATTATATTTTTTTTGTATAAACGTGAGAAAGTCGAAAAGGAATGCTTAGTAATCCTTTTCGACAATGTAAGCATAATCGATGGGAACGTCGCAAAGACGTACTGTATATAAGGGCATATGTGAGCTCAGGCAAGGTAGTCTGCAGCGGAAGCCCTTGTGTGCAGAAGTCGTGTGTTTATCCGTTTCTTCTTAATAAAACGTAATTTTTTTATTGGTAATTTGCGTGTTTTGTTCGATCCGACCTACGTACCGTGCACTGTATTAACGTACAGTGTGAAGTAAGCAAGGTGCTGCAAAAGCACCCCTTACATTTGGTGGCAGCGGTGTTTTCGAACATACCAGTAACGTACCTAACGTGACGAACAAAATCCATCAGCCAGAGAAGAAGAACGTCAAGAAGAAATCACAGAAAATCGCAAAAAATCCGTAAACAGCGTCAGCATTCAGTTCACTGCTGTAGCCGTGTTTACAACCAGCTCATCGAATAACCGATCATCATCACGACGACTACATCACTCAGCAATAAGACAAGTATTGCACAGCTGTGACCTACTGCCGTCGCCGTGACCGTGACCCAGAGATAGCCGCCGCCGTGAAAAAAAAAAAATCACCAACGTCGACGTCAGCATTAAAATACATCGCCGTTCTACAATAGCGTATATATACGTATATATGTTATACGTAGTACAACTACCGGCGTGTATTAACGGATAAAATTCAAAATCAAAACCCACTATACTCTAGTGGTCTCCGTGCCAGCTGTTCCGGAGCGTAGACCGTCACAGAAGAAACTTCAAGACATCGTGGGAGTGTCCGAAACTACAGAAACTCAGCCAAACACGTCAACAGCCAAGCAGAACATCGTATCGAAACCAAAGAAACTCAGCCAAACACGTCAACAGCCAAGCAGAACATCGTATCGAAACCGACAAAATCATGTATCAAACAGCAATAAGCCTCTTTATAAACTCGAAAACAAACAAAATGAAGACAATTATTAAACGTTTGTTTATCATTGCTATAATCCTTCAAGTACAGACTACAGGATGTCAGAATCTTCCACCCACCGATTTAGTCAAGATAACGTATTTCAACAACACGGAAGGACTTTACTACAAATTTTTGGACAAAGTGAAAATTACCAATTCTGATTGGAAATTGATAAATTATCTTGATTTGAGCGATTACACAACGAAATACGTAACATTGACTAGACTGTACAACACAACGTCTCAACTTTGTAGTGAATTACGACAGAAAATTAACAATCCAGAAACTATGCACAGTTGTCAACAATTCGCGCAAGCAACTATTCCGCATCTACACGAAATCGATCAAAATCATCAGAACATTTTATCAACAATAGGAAATAATGATCAGATTAAAAACAGAAATCGTCGTGGACTTAGTAACGCTGTCAGTCGTTTGGCCAACGTACTATACGGTAGTGCTGAGAACATTGACTTTACTTCAATTTTCAATAAAATCAGCCAATTAGTAAAAAGTCGGCTAGATAATATTGATGTAATACCTGAACAAACCCGGATTGTGAAATCAACGATGCAAGAAAATAATACCACTTTAAATCAGATATTGACCAATCAACAGAAACTTGAGCAGAACATCCAGTTACTAAATGAACAAGCAAAGCTGACTACACAGAACATCGATCAACTGAAGATCCGAACAATGTTATTAGAGCAGACCCTTTTCTTCGAAATATTATTAAATCAATATGCTTATGAAACCCAAAACCTCTTGGCAATCGTAAACTCAGCTTTACAAGGAAAAATTCACACGAGTATTCTACATACTCAACGTTGGTTAACAGAACTTCGAGAAATCAAAACGATTATCCCAGTAGGAACAACTCTCCCACTTGAGTTATCAGCAAAATCTATCTCTGATTTTATAAAAATTTCCGAAATAACAATTATTCATAAAGATAGATACCTCATTTTCGCAATAAAAATTCCATTAGCACAAACCACTGAGTTCAATGCATATAATGTGATACCATTACCTATCACATATGATAATCAAAATTTAGCTTTCATTGAACCCAACATGGAAGTTTTAGCATTAAGCTATGATACAGAAAATTTTTTCTCCCTGACCAATAAACAATGGGAGATGTGCAAGGAATTACAAGCGTACACACTTTGTAGGAATAGTCAACCTACCCACCATAAATCTAAAACCGACCTATGCGAAGTAATGCTGTTATCGAAACCACAGAACCTCCCAGAAAATTGTAAAATTAAATTGGTATCGACAAACGCATGTGTTTGGAATCGACTTCCTCGTTCCAACTCCTGGATATTTTATAATCAATTTGAGACCATAACAATCTATTGCGAAAATCCAGCCAGAACATTTAACATTGAAATTTCGGGAGTAGGCCGATTGACTATTTCCACAACTTGTAATATACATACCGATAAAATATTATTAACACCTTCCAATTACATAAGAGCAAACATTCATACTGACCTAATACCAGAAAATCCTAAATTTAATATAAAAAAATCTTTTAAGAATTCATTAAATTCCTTTAAACCTCAAAATATCACTAATGTACAAATTATAAAAGATTTAATGGAATTTACGCATAACCTACAAGAACTGAATACCTTAGAAAGTCATTCAGTTCCAGAACCTCAAATGTACGTTATATTGCACATACACATAATGGTATTGTATATATCAATAACTTTTCTTATTAGTATAAGTATAATTATAGTATTAAAAATTAAGAAAAGAAATATTAAATTGTATGAACCAGAAATAGCAGAAAATCGTTCTATTGGAGAAAATAACGAAAATCTTTAGTTTATATACAGTTTTTTTTTTATTATTATTTTTATTTTATTATTTTTGTGAAACCTGGGGACCATTGGGCCCCCATGTCTCATTTAAGAGGGGGGGTGTAACGAACCCCTGTGTCATGTAAAATTTAGTAATAAGAAGCTATGGGAAAAGATATTTAAAACGGTGTGAACATCGAAAAGAATCGATGAACGAATCTTTTCGACCACACACCGAATTAATTCGGTAAAATTGTTTTATATAAACGTGGGAACATCGAAAAGGAAGTGCTAAATGATCCTTTTCGATATAATGTAAACGTATTAATTACTAGAATTCATAAGTCAATATAAGCAAAATCGGTGTGAACATCGAAAAGAATTGATGAACGAATCTTTTCGACCACACACCAAAATAAATTCAGTATAATTATATTTTTTTTGTATAAACGTGAGAAAGTCGAAAAGGAATGCTTAGTAATCCTTTTCGACAATGTAAGCATAATCGATGGGAACGTCGCAAAGACGTACTGTATATAAGGGCATATGTGAGCTCAGGCAAGGGAGTCTGCAGCGGAAGCCCTTGTGTGCAGAAGTCGTGTGTTTATCCGTTTCTTCTTAATAAAACGTAATTTTTTTATTGGTAATTTGCGTGTTTTGTTCGATCCGACCTACGTACCGTGCACTGTATTAACGTACAGTGTGAAGTAAGCAAGGTGCTGCAAAAGCACCCCTTACAGATAAAAACATAAAAAAATAGCTATATGATTGAAGTAAAAACAGCCATCATTAATCGCCAATTAGATAAGCAAATCAGGAGTCAATTGATGAATGTATTGCAAGTGTATTTTTAAACTGCTTTTTCGTGAAAATTGTTTTTGACAAACAAGACATTTGAATTGAGGGTGCAATCCGCATTCATATTTCAAGTGTCTCGTTAAATTCCCTTTTTGCAATTTCCCTTTATATGATCTTCCACAATTATTTGGACAATATAGGGGATCCGGTAATATGTAATCTGAAATTATAGTTTATCAATTATTGTATACAGATCAAATGTGTTTATTAAAATAAACTGATCAAGCTATGAAGTGTCACCATTGGGTGGCTGCTTTTATCAAGAGTTTCCATGTCATAGTTATAACACTGCGCACTGACTTATTGTAATATATATATAAATTACAGATTGTTTGTTTTAAATAAAAGTTAAAAAAAAAAAAAAAAAAATTAATATAAACATTGATTAATATTTAAGAAGTATATGATTAGTAATGACAGACGAAAGAAATATAAAAGGAAGGAGACATAAAATAGAAAAGAATTTCCAATTAATCACAAGGCAAAGAGACATAGATTTTTAATTTTACTAGTCATATTTAATTTAATAAGAATTTAAAAATCAAATAGTAAACTTGTTTCATACAAATAGAATATGATTTATTTCATACTTGGAATATGATTTTATGAATCTCGAATACAATTTGGGCTTTGAGAGTAGTGGAGGTTTGTTGACTTGTCATACAATGACTCTCGTCTATACATGTACTCTATTATATTATATAAATAATTACATTATACATATATATTATGTTTAAAGTGTATACTTTTGTTTCATTTAAGAAATATTTTGCTGCACATCTAATATTCACAAATAATATGTTCTGTTCATCGAACATATAGATGAAAATGATTACTCTATAATCACAAACGACAATGTAACTTGTATTTGTTATAAACCAAATCAGTGTAATCATAACAGGCTCATGATGACACATTTTTCAGTACATTAATTAATATACATAATACCTGTCATTTTTAATAATAGCCAGGGCTCATAATTTGTAGCTCTACAAGTCACTTGCACACTAAAAATGCTAAAATATTCAAATAATAATAAAACATTATGTATGAGAAACAAACATTTTTCAAACTTTTATCAATTTGAAAGTAATTAAAAAATATAACCAACATCATAATTGTTTACCATGATAATAAGTTTTTAAAACGTTTGGGGTATTCATCTACCTTAGTGGAAACGGATTAAGAAAAACATGTTTTGAAGGCTATGATACCAAAATTGACGAAAAAATCAAAAAGCACTTAAACTTTGAAATATGTAAAAATATGTAACATAAAATTTCATATTTACCTTCCAAGTTTTCTAAAACAAATCTTTTGTTCACATAGGTATCTCTAGGACTCACTCTGGGACACTTGAATTATCGAGAATCACCTCCACAAAAATACAATGAACGATGATTTTAATTTGATTTTCGGTTTTTACTCGCACACAAAGTGTCACGATTATTTGAACAATCAAGAGAAGTCGGTAATGTATGACCTGAAATTAAAATGAATAAATTATCAAGTTTAATAAAATACAACACAAATTAGATAATTACGTTTGTTCACACAATATGTACAATGTCAATACAAAAATAATGAGTTCACATTGAATACGGAATATGGCAATGATACTATTACAGGTATAAATTTTACATTTTCAAAAGAAAAAATGTCTTCAACAATATTTGTTAAGTTATCTTTATGAGTAATTGGTTTGTATAATATTAATGGATTTGAAATAATCAAACATTTTGCAGACCCAAGTGTTTAATTCTGTTTTAGATTTATGTACGCACAATTTTATCGAAAAAATTAATAATAAATCTTTAAAATAAACAACTTGAATAAAATGTAATATATATATTTCAGACCTAATACAAAGAACTTGAAAAAAAATATAATATATATTTCAGACCTAATATAAACAACTTGAAAAAAATGTAATATATTATTTCAGACATAATTTATTACTCTACTTATCAGTGGTACAGTGCTCCTATACAGTACCACGATGGGAATATAAATGGTGAAAAAAAAAAAACAAAACATAAAACGAGTAGATTCAAATAAAAGACATTGATTTAAGCAAATTTACCATTTCTATAACGTGTGAGCGATAATACTCGTGTAATTTATTAGCTCGCCGGAAACTCGAACAAAATAACGATTATAGTCACTTACTTACCCGACTCGGATCGACCGACACATCCAGTTTCGGACCACTTGTGAACGTTGTCGACGTTAAAACAAATGAAAAATTACAGATTTTTCTGGACACGACGACGTGTATTAATCATAATTTTATCCTAATCGTCGCTGAAAATACTTTTACGGAGACTTGTTGTGGTCGGTCGGTCTCGCGGCGTCGGTTCAGAACTTCAGATTCGGGTACAGATGACAAGGGAACAAAATATCGTTGCTATATTATATTATTATTGCCATCTTTTTTGATAATGGTTATGATTCTACCCAAAAAGGTCCGTTTCACGCGAACGCGCCTTATCAAAACGTATTATCCTACACAGGTATGAAGAAAACGAAAGAAAGAAATATTATAAAACTATCTGCAATTATCATCGTAAACAGACGTTCCAGGAATACACGTAATGTGTTCGATAATGGATCACACACACACACACTATAACATTCGTTTACTTATCACACATTGACACGGCTCAAATGTAAATGCTATAATATTATATATATGAAATGCCCAAGTATTACTCAGTTATATTTTTATGAACGTTTAACATGTGTGTAGTGTGTTCTCATTTGTTTAAAAATATTAATTCTTAAAAGAAACTATGCAAAAATCATGTTAGTAGAACCGTAGGTAATAAAATATAAGTATATACATTCATAGATTAAGTATACTTAAAGTATATTTAATCTATGTTCATACTGACTTGTAAACAAACCGTTTGTTATTATATACGTCGACATTACTGTTATACTAACATATTAACACAGTGACCCAGTGTCACACATCAATTTGCTTATACGTTCATTTAGTTATATACTTACTTATTTTTTTTTTTTCTCAAAACCTGGATACACAGCCATAAAATCAGGAGAAATAATCTACCTACTTAAATGTAAACCAGTAAACGTCCAAATACACCAACTAACAACCTGCTACAACGAGCTACCGGTTTCACATAACAACAAAACATATTTTATGGCACCAAAAACCCACGTTTTACAAAATCAGGGCACTGAACTAGACTGCAATGAAATCTGGCTGCATTTCTTCTCGAAGGGGAATGGTTTGGTGTAGCGCCAACACTTCGAGAAGTTAAAACACCACTTCTGTTAAAACCCTCCATCGCATGGACCTGGACCTACAAAAGTCCGGAAAACCTAATGACTGCGGGCATTTATACACATGAAACCATGAATGCACTTCAAAAACACCTGTTACTACCGCACGAGATAGAAACAGCCCAAAAAAACATCGCCAGACAATCACTCGGTTATGCTTTCACTGATCAAGGACTAAGACTTGACAGCCTCTTGAACGAAAAATCAATTGAAAACATGGTCGAAAACAAGCTACGAAAAATGTGGGGATGGTTCACATCAGTCGGCAATTTCATCTCCGGAATGCTTGGCATATTCATAATAGTCAAAATAATAATAACCGCCCTAAACACCGGCCTCAATATTTCCTTGCTATACCAAACATTTGGGTGGAGCATTAAAATATTAGCTGGTATATTCAACAACCTGACGCAATTCATCATGCACAAAAAACACACTACACAACTTCAAACAAACGGACATTACAACAATTTACCAGGAGAAGAAATAAAAATCGACATCATGACCACTGAAAAATCAACATCCAAGGCCTACAATCAACAAAAAAACACCCATGATGACTGCACAACTCCAAGCCAATCATGGAGAGCAGACATACCCACATGTCAATTCCCCCCCAGTAAACCTAGAAAAATCTCTTTGTAATAAATTAAGATATAAATTTTAATACTGTAATCAATTTTTTTAGAATTAATTAGTAAGCACTAAGCAAAACTTAGACACACTTATTTTTATAATATTTTATTCGATGAGCCTTTTATTTGTATAATCAAGAATTCATCATTAACAGTAACATAATATGTCCTTTAGTAGTATACAACACATTAATAACCGAGTATCAACTCAAAATCTCATATCTAACCAGTAACAGTAATTTGTAAAGCCTAGCAAGTTTGATTGTTATAAACACACAAAAATACATTACATATCCATCACCAAAATCTATTATGTCACATATTACCATCATTAACTTCATTGCACATAGTTGTTATGAGGTCATAACAAAAAACAGACATGGGTGGATGTAATGATGGGCACATCATATAATAATAATAATAATAAAAATATTTAATCAAAATTCTCACGTTAATTGTTAGCTATATTCACAATATTATATACCTATGAATATGGCTCATTAACGTATAACACTATCGCTTTATTAATTATCACACTATCGCACAACTGAAAATACACTTTTATAATACTCTCACGCTCTTTTTAATAATTTCAATTCATATAAAAAAACATACAGACATACCGAATTGTGGTACTGCTGTTCAATCTCATAATAATTAAAACACACACAGGCTTTCATACATATAATCAATAATGGTAATTATACTAGCATGCGTCTGAGAATACGGTTTTATAGTATTCTCACGTTTATCGTAACAACACCTTCGATTTGTATAACTTATCAAAATTACACACAGACATGCCGGATTGTGGCATTGCTGTGCAATCTTGTAATAATCAAAATGTATAGAAGTCTGGCCAAATCAATAAACAATCGACTACGGTAAAAATCACACGAAAAAGGGCATAAATACACCTTACAATAATTAAAAGTCGCTCAGTCTCTAGTCCACGTCGCAGAGGCAACAAGCTCAATATCCACCAACAATACATCGTCAATTTTCGTGTGTCTTTTATCAAATGTCAATATTCTAAACTCTAAACGTAAATTTCTTCTTTCAATTTGATCCATTGAACGCAAGGACAACTTCCGAGTCACTGGTGTATTATTATTGTATGTTGTAGAATTTCAGTCATACGATAATAATATATTAGACTTCAAACTCTACACTCAAAAAGAGGTAAGTGGAACAATTTATACGTAACAAATAAAAAAATATATAAAAATTCCCCCTTTTCCATTTTACTTAACGAGTCGGCCCAACGACCCCGAATAAACATTAACACAATATTTCACGGTCCTCCGTTTATATCGAGTGGCTAATGCTATAGGCCAAATTGCATCTGTCATTCTATATATCTCGATAGGGCAAACCAGACTACCTAGGTTTAGTGTAATATTGTAAGGTAATTTACCAATAGTAGGAAACCTGTGAATCAGCTGCCACTTCTCCTAAAACCCTCTACGTCATGGACCTGGACTTACAGAAGCCCAGAAAACCTGATGACTGCAGGCATATACACACATGACACCATGAATGCATTACAAAGACACCTATTATTACCGCATGAAGTAGAGACAGCACAAAAAAATATTACCAGACGGTCACTTGGTTATGCATACACTGACCAAGGACTCAGATTGGACAGTCTGGTAAATGAAAAATCGATTGAAAACATAGTTGCAAACAAACTACATAAAATGTGGGGATGGTTCACATCAATTGGCAACTTCACCTCCAGAATGCTGGGTATATTCATAATAATCAAAATAATAATAACCGCATTAAATACCGGCCTCGACTTCTCTTTACTATACCAAACATTCGGCTGGAGCATTAAAATACTGGCTGGCATCTTCAGTAACTTAACCCAATTCATCATGCACAAGAAACACAACATAAAATCACAAACAAACGGAGGCCACAACAACTTTCCAATAGAAGAAACAAGACTCGAGACCACAAATGCTGTAGAACAACCAACAACACCCAACAATCAAATGAAAGACACCCATGATGACAATACAACTCCAAACCAATCATGCAGAACAAGTCAACCCGCAATTCAATCCCCTCCCATTAAACCTAGAAAACATTCTATGTAATACATACAAATTATATTAAGATCACACCATTGTAATACACAAAAAAGGGTAATAATTTAATATTAAGTAAAATAAGCATGTACATATTTTATTCCATTTCATTTTTTTTTTTATTTTTTTCTTCTTTGTTAACAATACAAGTTAAACCATTTTATTTTATAATCAAAAATGTATTATTTACAACAGTATACCTTACATTCAAATAGTTTATTACATTTATGTACTAACTCAGATTTTTAAAACCAACTAAAAACATTAACTTTTAAGATCCAGCAGACTTGATTGTTATTAACACTTTATACTGTAGTATTCAGCAATTTATATAAACTTATAAAAACACCTTGTAATACTAGACAACAGAATTAGTTAATAATACTAGACACTAACTAAATGTTCTATGGGAACCGAAATGTGCTGATACTAATAATATGACACTATTGGTTTTCCGCTTTAATTGTAATAGGACACCCTGTTGCCTAATACATGTAAAATGTTATGTTTATAATACGTATCAATTTTGTCTAGTCGTATAAACATTCTACCGTATAAGTTTATATAAGGAATGAAAACAATTAAATAGAAGGCACTTCTCCAGTGGTCGTGTGACTCGACCACTGTAGGAAGATTTTGGATAATTTTAAAGTATATTAATTTTGTGTGTTTGTGTCTATACGATCGATTTGATCGGCGTATACGACACAGACGTGCTTTCTGTACACTGTGTCATTCATCGCCAACATTTAGTTGCGAGAAATCTGAGTGAACGCCTGCATACATCACTGCATTATATTATTAGAGCAGTTAATAAAATCAGAAGCAACTCACTAAATGACAGATTATTTAGTCAACTTTGCGTTGCTAATGATGAAGATTTCAATCGATTGCTTCTTCACACAGAAGTGTGCTGGCTGTCAAAAGGTACTTGTCTGACTCGATTTTAGTACACTTAAACAGTTTAATCCTATGAAACCCATAAAACGTGGTTATAAATTATGGTGCATTGCGGATCAAAAAGGTTACATTTTGAAATATTCAGTATACCAAGGGAAAAATGAAACTTTGTCGTATACGCCAACTAGTGGCTCGTTAATCTACGATTTTTGTGTGTGTGTGTGTGTATTTTTGTGTGTACGATTGACTGTACACACGGAAAATTTTCGTTTATTTGCGACTTGTGTGTGTGTGTAATTTTGTGTGTACGACTGAGTATTGACAATACACACGAAATTTTGAGCATTTTGCTGGCGCAGAGCTGAAGACAACGATCCAGGTAAATATAATTTTTTTTTACCTTCAAGATTTTTATATTTTTTTTTTTTCTCTATCTCCCCATTCTTCTCATTTTTTTTTTATATCTCTTTTTTTTTTCTTCTCTAAATCTAAATACCTTATGGGACATGAGTAAAAATAATCTTTTAGAATTCTCAATAACAACATTAACGGAAATTTATAATAAAAAAAAACCAGAACTAATTGAAATTTGTATATCACAAAATTTAAAATCAATAGGAACAGTTCGAGAATTAAGAGCTCGATTATCGAAATATTTTAAAGGTAAAATAGAACTCGACGATATAAACGAAACATTAACGGAAAGAGAAAAACAAGACATAATAAATATTTCAATAGAGAATAAAATTGAAATCGATAATTTAGACCTTGAGGAAAGTATAGAGGAAGATAACAAATATTATAATTTAAAAACAAAAGAGGCATTAGAGGACACTCAAAAATTATACGGGAATATTATTAATAAATCAAGTAACATAATTAAAAAAATCGAAAACATTATTGAAATTGGGGAAAATAGTAACGCAAATAATCCATCGGATAATTTATATGAATCGATAGAATTTATTAATCAAGAAAGTAGTAGTAAAAATTATAAAAAATCAAATGACAATAATAAAATTGACTTGGCCGACGTGACTATAAGTCGCGTTGGTCAGCAGATTCCTAGAGAGCTGGCCGACGGCTCCCACGGTTGTAGAGAGCCGAGTAGTCAGTCGTGCCTCGGGTCATCAAGGAGCAGAACCTCAGTTTGTGTAAACGATATTTTTCTAATTGTTCAATATAATAATTATTTTTCCCTTTGATTTGTGTACATTTATTCGTGTAATCCGTACGTGGCGTCTAGGTCACACTACAATTTAAGCAAAAAAGATTTACCGGATATATCTGTGGAAACGGACCCGGACCATGAAAGAATGGAATGGGAAATGGACATGACGGATGAAGACCTTAGGAGAACAGAGCTTAATGCAATTAAGCTCAAGGAACTTAGGGTCAAACAAGGAAAACGGTTGGCTGAGGACAGTGGCGTATTTAGAAAACTCGCTAGCGTCATTAGTTAATTTAACAAATACTATGTTTCCAAGGATTGAAACTATAATAAACAGTTTACAATAATCAATCAGGTCATTATTAACAGATGTGTAATATTATATGTTATGCCATATAAAAATATATAATATGTTTGTTTTTTGAAAATAATAATCTATAATGTAATGTGTCATAACATAAATTAGTCATAACAATAATATCATATAATCTTAGTTAATAGTAATAACAATAATAATTATAATTGTAAATATTACCATTAAATAATAAACAAAAAAACTTCAAAAGCAAAAATCTCAACATCTTCAAATCATTCAAATCAATGAGAACAAACAATAATATAAATTATTAGGTGTGAATTGTAAAAAACATATTTAAAAGAACAATAATTATGAATATTACTAAAGTAGAAACACATAGAAAATTGCATAACAACCAACACATAAGAACAAAAACAAATTACATTTAAACTGAAGATAGAAAATAACAAAAAAAACCAATGATGAAGATATCATATTCAAACAATTTATATACTGAAGAAAATAAAATAGAACATTCAACTACCCAAAAAGATTGATGAAGAAATATTCAAAGAAACTATAATTTGAACTCAAACACTAAACACAAGGCTCAACCATTCAATTTATGCATTCTACATAATATTTCATAAAAATAAAAAAAAAACAAATTGCTTTTCAATCTGTTATGTACCCACCACCACTCTTTAATAGTGTTATACATTTAATCAAAGTGTGTAGGTGGTTGATATAGTTGTAAGCAACTCTGTTCTCACGCCTTGTTGTCGCGTCAGTCTAACATCTGACTCCGAGTCGAGTAACAGTGTTGTATTAGTGTAATGTAATATTTAAGTCATTCTTTAAAAAGTATAACAAATTCTTATTTAAATAAAAGGTAACTAATATTAACAAAGTGTGTTATTTAATAAAAAACCACAACTACGTAACGTTTTCGGAAGACTGAACGGTTAATAAACCTAAGTCTCAGGGACCAAACCCATTGAGACACGGGAATATCCGAGCGACACCACTACCAAAGGTCGAACTCATAACAATTGGTGGCAGCGGTGGCCGTTACATCTCTTTTCGAAGATTTCACGCAGTAAGTGGATTATTCAAAAAAAAAAAAAATACAAAAGAAATCAATAAAGTATATAATCACGGAAGAATTTTTTAATTCGGGTGAGGACTCTGTATTATAACGTGCGGACGTCTATATCCGTAACATAACACATACATTTAGCGAGGTGCTAAATATCAAGCGGCCCACGCACATGGCGATAAGCTATACAATCACGGCATTATAAGCTACACTATAATATAAATAACTACATCATTTATACTGGTGATAATATTTGCGGCAAAACACAAAACCCACTATTGTGGTCTCCGCGCATACCAGTTTCGGAGCGTAGAACTTCAAAAGAAAAAACTTGAAGACTACGTGGGAACGACTACGAGAGACGTTCAAAATCAACAACGATTCATTCAACGAGGACAAAGAAAATGAAATCAATGTTATCGGTAAACACTGCGGTACTGTGAGTAAATATAATTAGGTATTTTTACATAAATATATTAAAAAAAGAAAGAAAATTTATATTCATATACATTATTATATTGACCCACTGACACAAAGACCTAAATAACTGTTAACACATAATATCTTGTGATAATAATTGTTGTCATTTATTTTTATTTTTATTTTATGTTTACATTATACACTATATAACCACAGAAATATACTATAAATGCATGTCTAATCAGCAAATTAGTAATAATGAAAACTCAGATACACCGACTGATAATCAAGTTTGCAAAACTCCCATATCAAACCCATTGAGACACGGGAATATCTGAGCGACACCACTACCAAGGGTCGAACTCATAACAATTGGTGGCAGCGGTGGCCGTTACATCTCTTTTCGAAGATTTCACGCAGTAAGTGGATTATTCAATAAAAAATAATGAAAAAAATAAAAATATATAATATGTTTGTTTTTTGAAAATAATAATCTATAATGTAATGTGTCATAACATAAATTAGTCATAACAATAATATCATATAATCTTAGTTAATAGTAATAACAATAATAATTATAATTGTAAATATTACCATTAAATAATAACAAAAGATAACGGAGACGCACTACAACAACAAAAAATGACACATAAAAGGCCAAGGAGAGGCTCCACACAGACCACTCCTCCAACAGTGTCCGTACATGTCGTATCGTGCGTCTCCGTTTATCGTTCGTGAAAAAAACTCTAAACCAAACTAGTTATTTCATTCAAATCAAAGTTATTTACTTAAAACGTGAGTACATCGTAGTCAAACACAAAGGTAAGAAAATAATTTACAGATACACATAATATAACGTTTCTTCCTGCCATAAGGAAAAGGTTATAGAGAGTTAAATTCTCTTTATTACAGATGATTAGGGTAAATACGCTAGTCGAAATATTACAAAGCGCAAGGTCAGGGCAAATACACCCAAGTTTAATAAGCACAAAGAATTTATTAGAACAATTTAAAGACATTAAATTAGTATTGCCAAGTGGGACAAATATGCCACTCGAGGTGCAATACAACAATGTTTACGATCTAGTAAAACTATCAGATTTGACGGTATATTTTAATAATAATAACATTGTTTTTAATTTAAATATTCCATTAGTGTACCAACATGAACTCAGTTTGTATAAATTAATACCTCTTCCTGTATGTATAAAGGAAGATAAAACGAAATGTATGTACATTAAACCTAAGCATGATTTTTTAGCTGTAACTAAATCAAAAGAGCTCTACTCGACATATGGAAATTTTAATCCCAATATAAAGTCCCTGTGTTTAATTCTAGAAACATGGTTAGTTTTTATGTCCCCCCTAGTACCCAAAATTATGTTATTAATAGTCCAATATGCCGCTTGCCTAAGTCATGTAATGAAGTTATCAATTTTGATTTTAATTTTGATCCTATGTATAAATTAAAATTATGTATATTTAATTAATTGTATCTTTCAACATGTATGTTTAATATCATGAATATTATTATATAATAAGTTAATCACTGTACTTTTACCCCCTTGCGGGTGTAGTGAACCCAAGGTTAACATAACAATAGGAATTTAGAATTATAAATTATACACGTGTATAATTTATAATGAGGCAATGTAGGCATTAAAAAGTGAAAGATGTCAAAAAGCCTACATTAACAGGAAATGTAGATCAAAGGTGAGAAAAACAAGTAATAACATACTAATGCATATTCGACAATATTAGGGAGTAAAATTAGAATATGTTGAGAAAGCATTAGCAAAATTCATATAAATACGGGTAGAGTACTTACTAGTTTTTAGGAAGATAGTTAACACTGTCGATGGCGTAACACGCTTACGACAGTTTGTTATATGTAATTTTTATGTTTAAACTGCTAAATTAATAGTGTTTTAAGTTAATTAAATACGTGCAAGTGTTCACTTATTGGTTAGTAGTTCTTACCTATCTTTTCTCAAAGCACCATCTCAAGACTGACTACAACGTGCTACGTCGTTTAAATAATTAATCGGTATTGTGTTCAACGTGTCCTGCACGGCGATCACTACAACTGGAAGGGCATTTGAAAAAGATGCAACGAAGTTTAAGATCGTAGGCTTACAAGTTATTGAAATAATGAGAAGTATGTAGTGTCATTTGTGTGCTTTTATAAGTTGGCGACTGAACAGAAATTAAAAAAACTTATATTATTGTAAGGTGTAACCAAAACTCAATGCTTGAATTGTACAGATTCAATTTTTGAATTAGAAGTCCAGAGTTGGATCAGAACAGCAAAAACCAGATTAAATAGAGAAAAATAGCATAGAAATATTTATAAACTTATTAAATCATTCTTTATTAATTGTACTAAAACTAAATCAACTGTTAAAATAATTATGTTGTATCATTTTCAAATTAGTTTACTGTAAATATGTTGGTGCCTCAAAATAAATAATAAAATTCAATCTTTTGGTAATGTATTAGTCTCATATTTATATTAATATATATTAATGGTATATTTATAATTGTATAGTTATATTTACCGACCGGCGGCGCACCAGTTCGTTATCAAATGTGTACGTGTTGTGAAATAAATAAATATTTTATTACTCCAAGTATAGACCAATAGCCCTAATCGTTATAAAATAGCCCAATTCGGCCTAATTCGTTATAAAATGGCTTATAACAGATGGGAGAAGTCAAAGCGCATTGAGTTGTCACCAGAAGAAGCATTATCTATGTTTATAGAAGCTGAACTTACGAAGCACCAGTATAACATCATAAGAAACAAAGACAAGGAACGATTCCCATCATATAAAAAAATTCAACAAGCTAAAAAAAAATGTTATCCAAAAAAGCAATATATTTAAATTACTGATTCAACAGTTGATATAAAACTGCAAGCATTATTACATCACACAATTTTACGCCTTATGCAAACTCAACATGAAGTGATTGAAGGACAAAAAAATTTGCAAAAACTATGTTTAATTACCAAGTGGGGGTTCGACGGATCGTCTGGTCAATCAGAGTGTAAACTAAAGTTTGTAAGTAGTTCCACTAATGATTCAAGTATTTTTTTGTCTTCTGGTACCTCTAAGGCTCATATCTGGTGATCCTGATTCACTAACACAGCAACAAATTGTGCTTTGGAATAATTTTAAGTCTTCGTCAACTCGATATTGTCGTCCTATAAGATTTCAATTTGCGCATGAGACAACGGACCTCGCTAAAAAAGTTTTATTTTTTAAATTGTATTGTACAAATTATTACCATTATTATGGAGACTGAATGTATAAATTTACGAAATGGCAAGAAAAAAAGAAATGAACAGACTAAACGAAGAATAAGTGGTAAATCGTATGTGACTAGGAAAAGTAACAACAAAATTCAATATAGCAATATAGCATATATATCCCTAACATACCATTTCATTAACACTAATTTTGAACTAAAATCAGTATTGTTAGGCTGCTATGAGTTTTCTGAGAGTCATTCTGGTCTTAACTTATGCAAAACAATACAAAAAACTTTAGATGAATGGGAAATATTAAATAGCACAATTGTCTTAGCTGTGTCGGATAATGCCAGCAATATAAAAAACGCATTAAGTTTATTAAAAATAAAATCGTTTGGATGTTTCGCTCATACACTGAACTTAATTGTTCAAGATGCGCTAAAACTAGAAATTGACTTGATTGAAAAAATAAAATCTATTATCACACATTTCAAAAAAAGTAGCAGAGCATCTCATAAACTAAATGAGTATCAAAGTAATAATGGTTCCAAAATACCTAAAAAACTTTTACAAGACGTATGTACTCGATGGAACTCCACTTACTATATGCTGGATCGTTTTGTAGAATTAGAAGATTCTATAAGGGGAACTCTTGGCCTATTAGACAACCCACCTCAAGGACTGACATCAGAACAGTGGGCCATCTCTAAACAACTAATCCAAGTGTTACGTCCTTTTGAGGAAGCGACAAAAGCAGTTAGTGGTAGCAAATACATGACTGCTTCCATAATTCAAATTATAGCACAAGGACTCAAGAATGTTTGTGAGTTGATGACTCAAAAACGGTTTTCATCACCTGTTCAAAATGTTTTACAAAAATTAATTAGTGGTATGAGTCAAAAGGACAGATGGGGGACAATAGAACTAAGTAAAACATTAATTCGGTGTACCTTTTTAGACCCGAGGTTTAAAGATGTTTCCCTTTCAACATCATTGAAAGAGTCCACAAAAAATGACATAGTTGAACTTACTGCTGCTATAATTTCTGCTAGCAGAGTCCCCAATAATGCTGTTAGAGAAGAAATTGAGTCCATACCTCAACAAGAACATGAATGTGATAGTAATAGAATATCTATTTGGGACTCAATAGATTCTAAAGTAGCACAAGTACAACCTATGGGAACAATTACATCAAGGGCATTAGTAGAAGTTCAACGGTATTTAGAAGAGGCAATCCAAAATAGGAACAGTGATCCTCTTAAATGGTGGTTTGAAAACAAACATAATTATCCTTACCTCAGTCAACTGGCCAGAAAGATGTTATGTGCTCTTGGAACATCAGTACCTTGCGAAAGAGTTTTCTCCAAAGCGGGACAACTCATAAGTGATCGACGCAGTAGTTTAAGTAGCAAAAAGGTTGAAATGCTACTTTTCTTAAATTATAATGCATAAAATTGTTATAATGATTATTTAGTTTGTTGTTTGTCTTAGTAACATAAAATACTTTTATATTCATGTTTTCACTTTAAAAGAATTGTGATTTATTTTTTACATCCTTCTAGTTATATATGATAGCAAATAGCAATAGCATGTCTTTCATCAATATCACATTTATTTCATATTATCATTTTATCATATTATTTTTAGCAGTGTAGGTAAAGTGATATAAAATAATAGCAGTCACTGTTATTTTTGTTTTGGATTAGCAGCCTGCTACTGCTAAAGTAAAATAGCACTGCTATTACAGCTGCTACTGCTATTCTTTACCACCTCTAGTCAGTGTACGTCCAAGCAGAGCTTCAATCAAGTCGTGCCCGCCGAGGGTTCTGGACGGAAGTCGGCTACTGGAGCATCTATCCGCGCCTACCGGTACACCAGGTTCGCGCCGTTAATATTTCTCTTTTCTTTCCGCATTTCGATCGTAGTTCATGCGTGTGTGATGCTAACAGTAATGTTGCTATTGGGGCAATACTATCTCAGGGAAAAATTGGATCAGACCTCCCAATCAGTTATGCGTCTCGCACGTTAAACAAAGCAGAGAAAAATTACAATACAACAGAGAAAGAATTGCTCGCAATCGTGTGGGCTACGAAACAATTTAGACCATACCTTTATGTAGAAAATTTACGATAGTAACAGACCATAGACCGCTTTCATGGTTATTCGGGGTGAAAGATCCAGGATCTCGACTAGTGAGATGGAGATTACAATTAGAAGAATTCGACTACGAAGTAGTGTACAAACCGGGAACGCAGAACACGAATTCTGATGCATTAGGTAGAGATAGGCATATTAAATTTTAACAGCATTAGAGGAGCGAGTATCGTTGCTAAATATAATTCTTACGCAATACGCTTTTGAAACCGAGAATCTTGTAAACATTGTAAATATGGCAATTCAGGGACTAGTTCATTCAAGCATACTAGATGCAAAAACTCTAAAAAATCAAATCAAGGATATTAAATCACAACTCCCCATAGGAGAAGGCATACCTATCGATATTGAAAACTTTAACTTATCAGAATTATTTCGTCTAATCACTACTAATGTAATTTTCGTTGAAAACTTTCTCATTTTCATCATGGAGATTCCATTAATATTAAGTTATGAATTTATGTTGTATAGAACAATACCTTTACCAGTAAATGTTCATAATAATTCTTATGTAATGATAGTACCGTCATCCGACTATATAGCGGTAGATAAAGCAAAAATGTATTATTTAGAATTAAGCGAAATCCATTTGTCAAAATGTAAAACTATTACGAACATGTTAATTTGTCCTTACGACCAACAACTACGTCACTGGGACGAATCTTGTGAATTAGCAATATTTAGAAAACAAAACACATTGTCAAAATCTTGTATACTAAAAAATGTTAACTTTAATTTTAATATCTGGCATAGACTGGAGAATACAAACTCATGGATTTATGTCACTACTTCTGAAAATATTATTATTAAATGTAAACATGTTTCAGAAGCAATAACATTAAGTATAGATAACATAGGTATCCTAGAATTAAGCAATGAATGTGAAGCTAATACCGACGATGGGACAATCCTAGTTACAAAAAAGAAAATTGTATCGAAAGTATTTACAGACTTCGTTCCTCAATTTAATGTATCTATAGATAAACTAACAAAATTAAATATAAAGGACTTAGCCTTGAATAAAGAAATTATCGTAGATAAAGGAAATTTAAAAATAAAGCATAATTTATACAAATTATTAGAATATGCAAACTCATTGACATATCTGAAAGATAACTTAACAGAAAATAATGATAAAAACATGAAAAGCTTGGTAGTCATATTGTGCACAGATTTGTTGGACGGAGTCCATCTCTAAGGAATTACTTAACTTACAAGATTCGCTAATATCTTCCACCATGTTATTAATCTTATTATATTTTTCGCTGTAATCTGTTATATTTATATATGTCAGGAACCGCCATTGCGAGTTGGATATACGCAAGTGGTTTATTGTATGGAAATAAATTCCCGTTGGTAAATTTAGGTTAGGCGGCATAGTAGAAACGTTTGGTAAGTTAGCTGCTGCTCTTTTCCTAGGCACTTCTTGAAGTCTGGCATTTCTGACATTGGTACTTGTGATTTGCCTGTTCTTAGAAACCAAACTAGGTGATCTGTGAACACTATTATTGCCCAAACTGTTTGGTTTATTGATTTTCAAAGGCTGAACTTTCTTCTGAGTAATTGAAATAAATTGAATATCATCATCATCATCACTAATAACAATTTGTTCATCATCATCATCACTAATAACAATTTGTTCATCATCAATCTCAATGACCTCCAGGTTTTTATTAGGTCCAACGTCCTTATCGCTTATAGGATTATTTGCATCAATAGTTGTTTCTACAGAACTATTAGATTTAATTGTTTCTGAATCATTTTCTGGAACAATTTCACAACTATCCGAATTATCGTCATCATCTACTTTAGATTTTTGAATTGTTTCTTTGATTTTATTACTTTGCTGATTCATAGGCTCCCATTCGTCACCAGAGTCAGTATATGCACTATCAATATCACTAAAATACTCGTCGTCATATATTACAGAATCATCAAAATATAATTTATGATTTATTGCTGCACTTCTTTTACATTTTTCCATAATAAATTCTTTACTGATATCTGGAGGCATTGATGGTTCTATTTTTTCTTCACGCCATTGTAATGTTTTATCTTTAATATTTTTTGAATACGATTTCCAATCCTTAAACAGTTTAATTTTAGAACTGTTATTTAGGATAATCAGATTATATTCTTCAGGTTCAATTTTCATTAGAAAATTTTCTAAAGAGTTGATTAAATCATCGGGAACAGATGAATCATTAGTATTTAATTCATTTAAGAATGATCGAAGGCCTTGGACAGATTCAGCTATTAACTTAAATTTATTTTCATTTAGTTTTATTCTCGGATCAGCATTCGTAATATCAGAATCTAATGTATCTTCTTTCTTCGTATCATTTTTTATTTTTTCACAATCATGAAACTCAACACTTGGTTGATTATATGTAATGCTACGATAATAAATCCTTAAATCTGGCATTAAACTTAAATAGAAATACTCCTCGGTTTCCATGAACTCACACTTAGGTGGTTGCAGCTGAAGGTTAAATTTCCTCAGTCTCTTAAAAACCTCTCGCAATTGTGTTATATGCTCTTGTAGCGTTGAGCTCACAACTATAATGTCGTCCAGGTAGACGAATGTTCTGTAACCATTTATGTGTTTTCGCTTGTTCACAGGGAAACACCGCCAAGGATGTAGGATATTGTACGGTGACCGAAGTGGTGGAAATGAAGATCGCGGAAAACCGACTGAAGACATTCAGGTTTTGTTGGTCGTCCCAGAACGCCGATGCCGCCGAGTTGGCCGACGCCGGGTTCATTTGTTTGAATAACCAGGAGCGTATCGCTTGTTGCTTCTGCTTCAAGATATACAATACCTGGACCCGGGGGGAAAATCCGCTGGACAGACACAAACTGGACTCTCCCAAATGTCAATTGGTTCAGGAAACTGCTCGTAAGCGACATAATATAAAATTATCTAACTTTTATTAAAATTATTTAATTTAACTCGTGTTTTTTTCCTTTATTTTTCAGCCCGCTGTATGTTTAGTCATGTCAGCAATGTCTTCAGGGGTCTGTGGAATGCACACCCTAGAACCATCTTTCATCGGTTTTTAATATGTTTGGCGTTTACCCCTTAAGAAGTGTACGGAACACGGACTATGGCACCTATGGCTCGCGACTGCGATCGTTCGAGGCTTTACCCCCCGGGGCGTCCATGAATCAGTCCACTACTTCATTGGCCGAAGCGGGATTCTTTTTACAAAGTAAATATCCATTGCGTTTTATTTATCAATATGAAATATTGTAATCGATTTTTTCCCCTTCAAATCTATAGCTACTAAGACATCTGAATATGTGTCGGTGTGTTTCTGTTGCAATCATACTCTCACCAATTGGGATACCACCGACAACGTCTGGATGGAACACGCCAAGTTTTCGGCCAGATGCAGATACATGCACCTAGTCATGGGCAGAGCGTACGTGGAGTTTGTCAGGGGTATAGATGGAGCACAACAAGACCAGGAAATCGTCACTTTGGATGTAATTATCTATTTCGTCTTTTTCGACAAAAAAAAACAAAAAAAACGTTCGTGTAAATAAATGTACGTTGTTTGTAATTTTTCAGGAATCGTACAGATTGTTCACATTTACTTTGCATACAAGTGGACTGTTTTGCGTGTTCTCCAGTAACATTACGAACGCCCAGACGAGGTATGGTTACGCTAATATAATAATATATAATTGTGCGCGAAAGTAATTGGATTTTTTTATTTTTTTTTTTCAATTATTTTCAGGGAATTCGGTACACCCCAGCTGATCGTAACTCGGGCGGTTCACGATCATCTGTCGTTTCGAACAATGAGCGAACCGCTTGTTCGGAATCCAGACCATATGCCCGATTCGTTGTTGTGCAGTTTGCGAGGAGCGACCAATAGAAGTCGCCTACCTACCGTGCGGACATGTGAGCACCTGCGTCAGTTGCGCGCTCTTGTTTCACCAATGCTTTACGTGCCAATCCATGGTCACGTGTTTCATGAGAGTGAAAATAAACTACAGTTTGGATTTCGTGACGACTTCCAGGCCCAAGTTTAAAGTGCCCGCGAAACCGCACCTGTGCAAGGTGTGTAAAATTAATGACATGTGCAATGTCTTTATACCGTGTCGACACATACTGTCCTGCACCGAGTGTAGCCTCCAACTGAACGAATGCCCTCTATGTGACACCAAAGTGTTGGGGATTGTGCACGTCTACCTTTTAGATAACTGCAGCTTTATTGTATTTGAAATAAGAGTCTATAATAGATAATTATAATATGAAACATGGGCTAAATTATATTAAAAGTGAACATTTTATAATTTAAAACTAAACTAAAATTGTATACTTTATTTAGGAAATGTTAATTTAATGAGTCTCACGTCCAAAGAATTATCAAGTCGTTACATCTGTGACAATCATTTTGTCAGCTCGGACTATACTGTAATGATGGGCACATCATATAATAATAATAATAATAAAAATATTTAATCAAAATTCTCACGTTAATCGTTAGCTATATTCACAATATTATATACCTATGAATATGGCTCATTAACGTATAACACTATCGCTTTATTAATTATATAAAAAAAAAAAAAGGTTAGGTTAGGTTAGGTTCCCCCCCGAGGAGACCCACCTTGACGAGGTGGGGGGGGGGGGGCTTGCGTCTCTCAACAGTTCTTAGAGCTATGTCAACGGTAGCTTGCTACCAGAAGGGTCACCCAAGTTGAACAGGTCGAAGAACTGAGAGCTGACAAAGAGGTCTCACAAAGGGTAGGACGGGCTCTTCAGCCTCGGGCGGCAACCGTCCTAGGGGAAGGAAAACCCCGAACAAAAATCACCCCCTGGCGGCAGGTATAAAACGCGGTGAAGGAAATCACGAAAAAAACCACAGCATGAACGTCATTAACACGAACACTGTTACCGCATCAGAGGCTTCGGAACCTCAGATGCCGGCAGGCGGTAGTGAGCAAGCAGGCTCCCGTCGGTCGTCATCCATCGACTGCAGAGGACCAGAGGTGGCCAGCCAGGCCTCTGGAACCCTTATAACCCCTACTAGCGCTACACCATCACCAAGGACAAACAGACTGAAACAAGGACCGGACAACGCAGATAAAGAAGACCAAATGGACGCAGAGCCGACCCTCTCCCAGAAGAGGAAGAAGGAGAGCAAGAGCGATGACAACAGCAACAACGAAAACGCCACGGGTCGAACGAACAAAAAACCCGCCACCAACGGAATCTCCAACGCGCTCTCGCAGGCCTCCGCCGCTTGCTACCTCGTCAGGGTGGCAGCGAAGGAGTATCCCGCCGAAGCAGGGGTCGGATCCGTCCTGGCCAGCGTGCTGACCGCTCTTGAGAAGGTGATTGAGGCCCTCAAACTCACAAATACCTCAAGAGAGACCGCGACCGCCACTCCCCGGAAGACGACCACCGAGAAACGGAAGAGGATTAACAAAACAGCAACCGGCGACGGCAGCACGCCTTCCGGGCCCGGGAAGCACAAGGACCACTTCCCTCCCCTCAGAACACCCGTCACGCATCCTCCGCAGCCTCCTACGGCAGCCCCCGAGGCACCCCAAGGAGAGTGGACTAACGTCGCCAAACGCCAAACGGGAACCGGAAGCCGACGCCGAAGACCTCGAGGCCAAAACCCGCAGCGGTCCTCGTCAAGGTCCAACCAACCTCGACCTACGCCGACACGGTGAAGGCCCTAAGGGCGACGTCCGGGCTGAACCCGACCGACTTCGGTGGAACGGTGACGTCTCTGCGCCAGACACGAGCGGGCCACGTTCTGGTAGAAATGGGCAAGGGCGCCAAATCCGAGCTGGCAGCAGGCAAGCTACGCGCTGCCATCGCCAACAAGCTCGGCGAACTCGTCGGGGGCGTCACCCATCTCGGCCAGTTCAAAAACATCGAGAAATCGGACATCGACGCGGCCGCCGATAGGGACGAGGTACTGACAGCAGTGCGATCGGCGATCCCCGGAGACCCAAGCGACCCGGCAGTGAAGGCTGAACGCGACGCCGTCTCGCTCACCGAACTGTGGAGCGTACGGGCCGGTCAACAAGTCGCCAAATCAACCGCGGCCAAAATCAGCCGTGTCACCATCGGGTGGACCGTCTGCCGGGTGCGAGAGAACAGCTGACAACATAAAAGCAATTTTAGAAAAAAAACAAGATAATATATTAGTACAATTAAATAGTAAACGAAAAGATGAAGTTATAAAAAATCGCGCAAAACTTAAACCAATTATTCTAACAATTCGGTTATGTGGTAGACAGCAAATAGCATTACGGAGGCACGAGGATTCTGGTAGAATTTCTTTAGAAGAACCAAAAAATAACGATGGTAATTTCCGTTGTTTGCTTCGATATCGCTCGAAAAATGGTGACAACGTGTTAAAAGAACATTTGGAAACTAGTGGGTGTAAATCTATGTATACAAGTCCAGTGGACAGCACCAAACAGCACCAAACGTAGAACAACTTCTTGGGGTACCACATTTGTCATCTGGTACTGGAAAGGAAATTTCTTCTGCAGTGTATGACACATTAAACGATTGGAGTATGTTGGAAAAAGTGCAAGCGTTTGTTTTTGATACAACAGCATCCAACAGCGGTAGATTAAATGGATCATGTGTGCTATTAGAACAAATGTTAAACCGACCAATACTGTTTTTGGCTTGTCGACATCACATATTTGAAATTATTTTGCAATCAGTTTTCTCATACTCAAAACTTACAACAATGTATGGTCCCGAAATTACTATTTTTAAACGTTTTAAAAATAACTGGAATCAAATAGATCAAACGAAATATAGCACTTGGGTAAGTGATAATGAGGTCAAAAAAATATTGCATAAAGTAGCCGATGATGTTATAATATTTTGTAAAGATACTTTAAACCAAAATCTACCAAGGGATGATTATAAAGAGTTTTTGGAATTGGTAATAATTTTTTTGGGTGGGGTACCACCTAAAGGTATTCATTTTAAACGTCCAGGAGCTTATCATCTGGCTAGATGGATGTGTAAGGGAATATCTTGTTTGAAAATATACATATTTCAAGAACAAATACTCTGTTACTATTAGGAAGCATAGTAGTTATTACAATAAAAATCAATATAACGCTAAGAGAACGAGACAAACAGAGTACAGAAAAACAAAAAACCGAAGAAGAAATTCCGTTGCAACTATCCGCAACAATCAAGGAAAATCCTACAACAAACGACATCGAAGAAGACAATAACAGACCGGTGTACCCTAGACTAAAAATGGATTTCTAACTTTCCCAGGGCTTTCCTTTTATAGGGGAGGTATGTAGTAAACCTACCTACATAATATAATATTGTTATCACGATTCCCAAACTATGACAGGATGTTACAATGTCCTTCGTACTAATTATTGCACATAGTTTCTAACACGTCCCAGGAAATCATTATCACGTACCTAGGGTAACACTTATTATTTGAACCATGTCTGACTGGGCCAGATTTGCTGTATATATACGAGTAGAGCTCCATACAAAATTAGAATTAGTCTAACTTCCCAGGTGTAAGGACTCATACTCGTCGTTGCCTACCAAAGTAACATCGCCGCGAGCCTCTGAGTCCATTCCCAAACACCATATTTTTAATTACTAATCTCTCGGGCAGAGCTTCAAACTCTGCCCTCTAATTTCATTATTATATTAAATATTGTATGTATTATTATAACAATAAACTTTACTTATATTTTACGACATATACAGTGTTATTTTTACTATCAACGACCGGTCCGACAAATCTACATGAAGCTACTCAACCGTACTTGAAGACCAACGTGGCTACGTCAGTTTTTATATAGTACTTTGTGCAGTGAGAGATCACTACATCTGGAAGATATTGGAAATTGTGATGAGGTATTCAAAAATGAGTTCAAACTTTGGCAACGAAAACTTAAATCTCTATCAGAAACGGATAAACCAAAAAATGCAATGGACGCTATTTACATATGTAATGAAGCCATGTATCCAAATATTTTTAAGTTACTTAAAATATTAGCAACTCTACCAGTTTCTTCTGCCACTAATGAAAGGACATTCTCAACTCTCAAGAGAATAAAAACTTACTTACGCAACTCTACTTCTGAGGTATGTTTAATTTAAATAATAGTATAAATGATTATAATCAAATTAATTTAATGTTGTAATTCATTTTAATAGGGAAGACTTAATGGTCTAGCTATGCTCTCGATCAACAAAAATGATTCAATTACTCCTGATGAAGTGCTGGTTGAACTATCCAATAAAAAAAGGAGACTAGAATTTTTATTATAAATAATGTTAATATAAAAGTTTATTTTATTTACTAGTCTTTAAACTGTAACTCATTTAACCCGCCACAAGCTTTGCTTATTGGGTTAAATTAATCAAAATGTAAATTTTTTTTCTTACTATTGTCATAATATGTAATGTACAATTTGATCAAATCAGAAAAAAAGTAACTTTTTTCACATAGATTTAAGTAATAATAAATCTTTTATAAGTTTGAATATTTCAATAGTTTTTTTTTTCAAAACCATCTACTTTTTGTTGTCTACGCCATGGTAAAATCTATATTTTTCTATCTCCAGGCCGTATTAAAATAAAGTTCATTTAAGATAATGTGGAATTTGGTAGCCGGCGACCCAAGCGGCCCCTGAAAAATAATTCGGTTTGGGTCGCCAGCTACCCAATTGGCTTCACAATAAATAAAATCATTTGGGTTGCCGGCGTCCATGTGGCAGCCAACGTGTTAATAATATAATATTGTATAGTCTTACGTACACACGTCTCGTATATTTCGTCGTCAATTTTTTTCTAATTATTAAAATGAGTGCAAGTAAAAAAGATCAAGATATCGAAGATTGGCTATTAATGGATGTTCCGGATGATCCAGAATCTGAGGACGAATACGATGTAGATGATGGTGATACCGATGAACAAGCCCAACAAGAGGTAATTGAACTTGGTAATTTTTTTTTGCAAAGTGAATGTGAAACCGATAAAAATAACAAAGAACCATTAATAATTGATAATTCGGATGTTATTATTTTTGATTTTCCGGAATTTGACTTTTCCCATCAAACTGAGGACGTAAGTCTAAAAACCACTAATACACCAAGCTCTTCTAGAACTTTGAGACCACGAGTAGTATTGTGATATTTAGAATATATATATATATATATATAAATAAATTTTTTTTAATTATGTCTTCATTAGTTCCAATTGTTGAAAAAACAAAATTTGAAATTCATAATAAAAAATATGTTTCAGTTGGATATTTAGTTAATAAAGAAATTTCAACTGTTGTATTAATCGAATCAAGTAAAAATGTTTTCATACTAAATTTAGCAAATTGGAATGATTTAATGCTTGATTCAAATTTTAATCTAATTTTTAAAAATGTACAAACATATTCCAAGTCTCCAGTTCAAATAAATGATAATTTATGTTATACAATAAATGTAAAAGACTCTTCAATTATGGGCCCACCATATAAGAGCCAAAAGACTAGCCCTAAATAATCGCCTACGCATGTTAAAAACGGTATTATGCAATAATAAATATACCTCCACGTCCACCAAACTTCTTATATATAAAAGTCTACTCAAACCAATGTGGACGTACGGTCTGCAGTTATGGGGTAGTGCAAAAAAAACAAACGTCAAAAAAATTCAAGCATTCCAAAACATTGTCCTAAGGAAACTTACAAATGCACCTCCCTACGTCTCAAATTTTTCCCTTCATTCAGACCTTAAACTAAAAACAATAGCAGAGGAATCCAAATGTTTCTATAAAAGATTCCACAACCACCTAAGCACTCATTCGAATCCACTTATCAAAAAATTGGCCTCCTCTACTATACCAGGTAATCCCCCAAGACGCCTAAAGCGCAAGTGGTGTCGTGATTTGTTATAGTAATAATAAAAAAAAAAATAAAAAAACTAAATAATAAAGTATCACAGAAAGTGTCATCAATGGGTGGCTCCTTTCATCAAATTATTTTCCTGTCATATTACTCTTAGCATATATTCTTATTGTATTAATGATACAGATTGTATATTACTTGTAAAAATATAAAAAAAAAAAAAAACTCTTCAATTACATTAAAATTAGATAATCATCAGGTTACATTAAATGTTATTGATCTATGTCGTTTAAAACAAATTCAAATTTGTGTTGAATCATACATCTTAGAAAAGCAGAAGAAAATTAGTGATTATCAAAATTATTTCAATTTATTCTACTCAACATTAAAAGAATCTATATCAAATCTTCCAGCTAGCTGTCAATCAAGTGCTTTTACATATAAATTTATACAAAATTACGATTATAACTTCAACCTGAAGGGCATGTCTTTAATAAGCGAAATCCAACAGTACCAATATATTGTATTGTCTAATTTAATATTAAAAGATTTATACCAGTAGAAATTTTCAATTATTTAGCATTATCAAAACAGTATTAATAAATAAAATATAAATATTAAATTTTTATTTTTATTATATAATATAATTTTTAAATATAGTTTTTCAATTTGATATAATATTACAAGATTAACACGTTGGCTGCCGCATGGCCGCCGGCGCCCCAAGTAATTTCTGAGCGTGGTGGGTGTAGTATCACATGATATATGATAATAGTATAAATGAATTATGTGTAGTATCACATGATATATGGTATAAATGAATTATGTATTAGTAGAACAGGGTTCAATCGGTCAAGAAAACACGATTGAACAACAGAGCAATAACACACGTAGACAGAAAACTAGTATATAAGAGCAACCGAATGATGACTCGGGACCTCACTTTTCATGACGATTGTCAAGCTGATGAATTCTGTACGTGGAATCATTAGTGTTTTTTACTGTTTTTTGTGTATTAAATATAATATAAATTCTGTTTAGTAGTAGGAAAATGGGGCTTCTGCGCTGATTTTTACAGGGAGAAATTTTTTTTGTAAGGGCACTACTCTCCCTCATTTGAACTCAATTCTCCCTGTAAAAATTTTTTATATTTAAAATATTTATAATGAAGGCTTCTGCGCTGATTTTTACAGGGAGAATTTTTTTTTGTATGGATACTACTCTCCCTCATTCGAATACAATTCTCCCTGTAAAAATTTTTTATATTTAAAATATTTATAATGGAGACTTCTGCGTTCATTTTTACAAAAGGATTTAGTATGATATTATTGTTATACAAGTTTATGTATTCTATAAATATAACATTTGCAGCCACCGAATTATCGGATTTGGAGTCATGTTAAAGGTATTGATAGTCATTATAGCAGCACACGAAACAGGCAGCTCGGAACGATACACCTAATAACGTGGAACTCTAAGAGAGTTACTGGAACCATGCCATCTGCATGCTAGACATATCGTACCTCTAACCGATCACATCTACAGAATGTAATTTTCCTTGGACAAATTTTTACGCTAGCGTTATTCATTATTGCTAGATAGCGTTGAAACTAATTGAAACACTATTTAAAACCATGTTTTTAATGCTTGTAGCTCATTCCGTTAACGAATTAGTGATTGATTACATGTTTAATATAGTGATTTTTTAAAACAGTTAATATATTATACACATTTATGAAATGGATTTATTAGCAGAAATTGAAATTGATATTGCTACAATTGGAATAATTTACCCATCACGTTTTTCTTATACTGAATTAGCAGAATTTTATACTCAATTAAGTAAACTTCAAACTTTAGCTGTTAGATGCGGTATCGAAAAAAAAAATGATCATTATAATATCTGTCCATGGTCAAATAAAAATTGTTTATGTGGACCAGATACTTGTTCATGTATATCGGCTAATTTCACTTTCCATGATTTGAAAAAAAAAATTTTGTTCATAAAACAAAGATTGTTGGTGAAATGAAAAAAATAAAATTACTTTCTATAACGTCTGCTAATTTGTCTTAAAAAATATTATAATTTTCAGTTGTCGGTGATTTAATACTTTTAACATGAATAGTAGTGTTTTACAACACTTATCTGGTTTTTTATTTCGCTTTAAAATATTATTATTATTTAATGCTTTTTTACTTGATTTTTAATTTTATAAATAAGGCTAGAAAAATAATTTGAAGGAACTCGTGATCAAAGAAAATTGTAATTATATAGAATAATTCTTATTTTAGAGATCGTTGTCTGTTTAAAGAGCATGCTAAATATTAAACAGCGGTTTTGAATATGTAAAAAAAAAATATTAATATTGGATTCAGATTTAATGTTTTAAAATTATTGATTAATACATTTGTATACTATGTAAATGTTTTAATTTATTCCTAGTATATTCAATATATAAATGTTATATATTATAATGGTATCAAATCTTTAAATAATCAGGGTAGTATATGTTTATTTAAAGATTAGGTTACATATTACGTCTTACAGAGTAAAACCGTGCATTCATATTATAATAAATTTTAAAAATCCATTAAACTGTTTAATAAATAATATTATTACTACTTAAATGTTTTATTTTAATCTTAATATATTCGTGAACACTGTGTTCTAAAGGTTTAAGGCGTCTTTCTTAAAATTAATATATCCAAGTTTAAATCATAATAATAATAAGTAGGGATAAAATTGATGTAGTTCTATAATAATTAAATAGGTAGCAGTTCAATCGATGTAGGTAAGTATAATAAAAATAAGGTAAGTCTTAAACCATTAGAACACAGTGTTCACTTTTTTTTTTTTTTTTATCCTAATATATAAATAAAATAAATTGTTTACCACATTAGTCATGTGTGCATCATCAAGCAAGACCGGTTGTATTCACTGTGTTAAAATTTTAAAATTAATTAAACGTCTTTTAGAAAAAAATCAGAATACAAAACAACGACGATCAACTAGGATAAGAAGAGTACCGTTACGTTATTGTGATATTTAGAATATATATATATATAAATATATTTTTTTTAATTATGTCTTCATTAGTTCCAATTGTTGAAAAAACAAAATTTGAAATTCATAATAAAAAATATGTTTCAGTTGGATATTTAGTTAATAAAGAAATTTCAACTGTTGTATTAATCGAATCAAGTAAAAATGTTTTCATACTAAATTTAACAAATTGGAATGATTTAATGCTTGATTCAAATTTTAATCTAATTTTTAAAAATGTACAAACACATTCCAAGTCTCCAGTTCAAATAAATGGTAATTTATGTTATACAATAAATGTAAAAGACTCTTCAATTACATTAAAATTAGATAATCATCAGGTTACATTAAATGTTATTGATCTATGTCGTTTAAAACAAATTCAAATTTGTGTTGAATCATACATCTTAGAAAAGCAGAAGAAAATTAGTGATTATCAAAATTATTTCAATTTATTCTATTCAACATTAAAAGAATCTATATCAAATCTTCCAGCTAGCTGTCAATCAAGTGCTTTTACATATCAATTTATACAAAATTACGATTATAACTTCAACCTGAAGGGTATGTCTTTAATAAGCGAAATCCAACAGTACCAATATATTGTATTGTCTAATTTAATATTAAAAGATTTATACCAGTAGAAATTTCCAATTATTTAGCATTATCAAAACAGTATTAATAAATAAAATATAAATATTATATTTTAATTTTTATTATATAATATAATTTTAAATATAGTTTTTTCAATTCGATATAATATTACAAGATTAATACTACTAGAAATATTATAGTTAAAGTTTATACAAATTTCTCATGGTTTAATAAATAAAACACGTGGTTTAAATCTATATTATAAATTCGGTACTGCAACAAATCCAATGAAACCTACATCTGTCAGTACTATCGATGAAGCTGTCCAAAAAAAGTTTATTTGTGCTGCGTATGGTGTAACCGATGCTTTGGCTGTTAATTTTTCGGACGGCAGCACATTACCATGTTCGTTTTTCAACTTACCCATGCAATTTCCAGTGTACTATGGAATGTACAACAATTCAAATCATAATGGCGGCAACCTCGGTTGGCAAAATATAAATAAATTTATCGATAAGAAAGACGCCAGTGGTCTTATTGGTAAAACACTAGTAGAGTATTCGTATAAGCCACAAATGGGTTTACTAACACAGCCATGGGGTTATGTTTATGCTGGACGTTGTGATAAAAATCCGGATAAGGATAACGATTTTCAAGTATTTTCAATGGGTTTATTTATGGAACCAAATTGTACTGTAAAAAGTATGGAAACTGGGAAACACGCGCCTTTGGATATGGATATTTCGGCTGTTGGTGGTAGTGATTGGTTAAGAATGTTTCCAAAAGAAACTACACGTTACTTTAACCCGATTGAATGTAGTCAATACATAACAAATCAAAATGTTCGAATGAAAGGCACCGTACAACCGAGTCTTCATGTGGGAGTGTGTCCTGTACCACAACTCACTACTACTACTTCGGGATTTGTTGCTGACAAATTCACTGACGTCGAAGGAACATTTGATATAGATGCTGAAATTGTTTTAGAATTTGGTATACCGTTTGACCATACTCATTACAACGAACCTCATGTTCCCGCAGAGCATCACTTGGAAGGATTGTACGGCTTATCCAACGCTAGTATGTTTCGTGAGGATTTGTCTGTTTTTGACAATCAATATATTGTTACCAAGGAAAAGTCAACGCCAGCGCCGACAAGATAGCAATTAAAGACATTCCATAGCATAAAAAATAATAAACCATATTTTGTAGAATAATAATAACATTTATTTAATAATAATAACATTTATTTATATAATAAAATATAATTCAAATAATTTAATCAAAAACAACGGATTAATTTTTTTATCATATTCCTTTAACATAGGGCAACTGTGCCACTTATATAATTTAACTCTAGTTTTAAAAGCTTCCATACCAAATATGGATAAATTTTCATTGGTAAGTATAATAATAGGTGGACCCTGAAGAGGAGCGTCGCCCTGATATTTTACATGAACACGAGTAGTGTCTCCGGCTAATAGTTCTTTAAGTTTTTCTATATGACATGCTTCATAATTGGGTTCGTTCCATAACACTATTCGTTTATGTGCGGCTTCCATAAAAGCAAATTGGTTATTCTTATTGGCCGTGCCTATCGATCCGTAATTAATAAAGAAAGCAGATACGGCATCGAAAAAGAAGTTTTTACCCGCGTTGGGATCAGCTAATATGGCTAAAGTGTTTAATTTTGGAATTTTTTTATCTAAAACATTATATAAATCGGTCAAAAAAATAGTTACATTTTCAGTATTATTGAAGAATTGATATTTCAAGAGTTTGTCTGCTATACGAACGGATTCGTCTATATTATAGTATACTTCGGACGATAATCTATTATAAGCATTAAAATATGGATGAACATTTTCGTCCTCGTAATATAATTTAAAATCATTAAAGGTCCAACTATTAATTTTACTACACCAATTTCTAACATCTCTTTCTGCAAACTTATCGTTATTAATTACGTGATTAACATTAGGATTATTAAAAAACTCTTTGATATACATATAAGCGGATGGTGGACAAGTAGGATACCTATACAGCAATTCAGTGATGGTTAACGGCCCGTATTCTTTCCGTAGAACCCTCTTCTCCTTTTTATTCTTTGGACTGCGCTTGGTTGTAAATTCATCTCCTGTGTGCCCAGACGAATTAGATGCTTTGCTTGTTGTACTACAGGGTGGGTCGAATTGAATGTCATCCTCATTCTCACCTCCGCGTTCATCCACCAGTCCGTTTTCTCTTTGTCGGCAATATCGTCTTTGCTATAAATTACATTTTTTTATTATATCCGTTATATCGGTAGATCCTAACAAAGGATACAATTTCTTTAAGTGTTCATAACTTAACGTGTTATGCGTAAAAGTACATCGCGGGCATTGTAACATATTATAATCATTGAGTAAATACTCTTTGTACAACGAGTTACGTAAGCATATATAAAAATTATTTTCATTAATCACAAAATCATAATCTAATTCTAAAATATATCTACAAATTGCATAAGAACTATACTTTGATACAAAAGGTATAACAGACATTACATTTTTTTGAAATAGAGAATCCCAAATACGGTTCATATAATCATTCATTTCATTACGATACATACCGCTGGGAATATTTAATTTAAGTTGAGGTTTCCTATGCAATTTAGTAGCCAATCTTAAACATTGTTCGTTAATAAATAAAGTGCGTTGTTTAATTAAATAATGTTGTAATACTGACCGATAAATGTTTATATCGATCACATAATCTCCCATCGTCGGAGAAGCCACCAACTCCCTCGATGAGTCGAGAAGCTGAAGATAGGTATCGCAGGATACCGGCGTAATCTGATGGCTGGAGTTGCACGGCTCTAGTAATCCGACGAAGCCCTGGTCGACGGAACCGTGTGATTGATACGCTGTTTCGGACCCAAAGGCAGCGACAACTGTCGTTGTGGTAGGGGCAGATGTGGGCCACGTGGACATGGTCGAGGTGAGATGCGACGATCCACCAGTGCTTAGGGGGGTAGAGTTCAACCATGTGTTTAATTTCTCTAATGCAATCTTTAACTCCACTAGGTCCATGTGGCACAACGATGATGCTAAGGTATCGGTGTCTTCCCGTGACAAATCTACAATATAATGCACGGGCATATTCTTGTACTCCATTTTCAAATTCTTCCTCAAAAGTGTCAATAGGCTCGAATATGTCGTCGTCGGGATGATCCATTCCAAGTGTTCCTTCCAGTATGTCTGCATCGTTGGCGCTATCCAAAGTCGGGGGTGAACTAGCGTTTCCCAGTGATTCATACAAACCAGTCCAATCAGTAGCAATACTGAGTGGACTGGATACATCGAGTCCTCTATTCCAAACAGACCGTCCACCAGAGCTATCACATTCTCCTCCGTCGTCATATCTTTCTTTAAATTCACGGAACAAAATTCCTGTAACTTCATCATCGGACATTTCAGTAGCGCATCGTGTTTCGACATTGTCTTCTTTGTTGACTTGGTAATTGATTGAGTCTTCTTCCGTTTCAAGCCAGTGCAAGAACTTGTTTCTGCTGCTTGAGTTCCCAACACTACTTCTGTCTCCGTGCTGATAGTCTCGGGACATTGATCGCCACTTTCCGTAGAGAAATTCATCACTAACTCTCAAAACACTATGTTGCACAAGTCTGCCTGGGTAGGTCTTGTTACAACAGAGTGTAAAGAGATCTAATTCTTCCCAGCAACACTACCGTATTTATATAGTAGAACTTATCTGTTATTATTGGAAATGCGTAAGCCATGATGTCATTTTATCAAATATTATTCATAGGAAATAATATCATTTATATTTATAAGGTTCAAAATGGGGTCGAATTACATATGAACTAAGGATCACATTACCGTTATCGAAAACAAAATAGCTGGATGCTTGCTCAAATAATAATTT
>OX402535.1:16133386-16305677 GCA_948098885.1 Drepanosiphum platanoidis
CGTGTATATTCTTCATTTTTTTCCATTTTTTATATATAGTTAGTACTTGGAATAAATAAAACACGTTAGACGTTTCACTGCAAACTGATAATTTTATATAAACTGCTTACACCTTTTATAGTAGAAATAGGCACTCCTATTACCTAGTGATTACTTACAGACCTGTCTTAACATTTAAATAATTGGATATTTTAGACCTTGGTTTTAATTATTACATATTTAAAAACTGTTTTATATTATTAATTAAATAATTAATATAATTGGATATTTTAGAAATCATACACACCGTTGTTCCACGACTTAAAACTTAACTTAATATTGCCTTTTAATCTATTTCTTTGTAATTTCAATGGGATAGTGAACATATACAATAAATTATACCCGTGCCCCGTGTAAATTTTTTTTTTTTTTGTTAATCTTATAAAAAATGGAAAAAAATGAAGAATATACACGAGTCTCAGAGGTAGATACAGACGAGGGAGCTACATCCGATGTAAGTAAATAGTTGTTTTAAACATAAAACATTTTTTTTTATATTTTTATTATTATTATTATTTCAGTATACAGATATGAGTGAAGTAAGTAAAAAGAAGGCAAAAGTAAACAAACGAAAACCTGTAACAAAACCAACATCACATACAAAAAAAAAAAAACTGGAAAAGGTATTAAAAAATAAATAAAATGTTTGAATTTCATAAAAAAAAATATAATTCGGATTTGTAATCATTTTTAGAACACATCATACATGAATAAAATCAGAGCGATTTTAGTAACGGAAAATGTGGATGAGGAATGTGTGAATTCGATGTCTGTTAAACAAAATAATCATACCTTTACATTAAAATATCCGATGACGAATGGCGAAGATTTTTGGATTTTACAATTAAAATTGGTTATATCTTAGAAGTGGATACAGATTATCCTAAGACCTTACATAAATTACATAATGAATTTCCATTTTTACCTCATAATACATATCCACCAAATTCAAAAGTTAAAAAACTTCTTACTACGCTAACTCCAAAAAAATAAATACATTGTTCATTACAGAAATTTAAAACAGGCTATTGCTAATGGGATAAATGTAACCAAAGTTCATAGAATTATTCGCTTTAAACAGTCTAAATGGATGGCGTCATATGTAGAACTGTGTACTAGCATGAGAGTTAAATCAAAAAATGAATTCGAGAAACAATTCTGGAAATTATTAGTTAATAGTGTTTTCGGGAAATGTATGGAGAATGTTAGGAAGCAAATGTCGATTAAATTAGTGAGTAACGAAAAGAAGGCGCATAAACTAATGTGTAAACCTATTTTTAAAGACAGAACGATATATTCTAAAAATTTAGTTGCTATACATATGCATAAAGAAAAAATTAAATTTGATAAACCAATATATGTAGGATTTGCTATATTAGATATTTCTAAAACAATAAAAATAAAATGTTTGAATTTCATAAAAAAAAAAATATAATTCGAATTTGCAATCATTTTTAGAACACATCATACTTGGATAAAATTGGAGAGATTATAGAAACGGAAAATGTGAATGAGGAATGCATGAATTCGATGACTGTCAAGCAAAACAATCATAGCTTTACATTAAAATATCCGATAACGAATGGTGAAGATTTTTGGATTTTACAATTAAAATTGGTTATATCTTAGAAGTGGATACAGATTATCCTAAGACCTTACATAAATTACATAATGAATTTCCATTTTTACCTCATAATACATATCCACCAAATTCAAAAGTTAAAAAACTTCTTACTACGCTAACTCCAAAAAAATAAATACATTGTTCATTACAGAAATTTAAAACAGGCTATTGCTAATGGGATAAATGTAACCAAAGTTCATAGAATTATTCGCTTTAAACAGTCTAAATGGATGGCGTCATATGTAGAACTGTGTACTAGCATGAGAGTTAAATCAAAAAATGAATTCGAGAAACAATTCTGGAAATTATTAGTTAATAGTGTTTTTGGGAAATGTATGGAGAATGTTAGGAAGCAAATGTCGATTAAATTAGTGAGTAACGAAAAGAAGGCGCATAAACTAATGTGTAAACCTATTTTTAAAGACAGAACGATATATTCTAAAAATTTAGTTGCTATACATATGCATAAAGAAAAAATTAAATTTGATAAACCAATATATGTAGGATTTGCTATATTAGATATTTCTAAAACAATAAAAATAAAATGTTTGAATTTCATAAAAAAAAAAATATAATTCGAATTTGCAATCATTTTTAGAACACATCATACTTGGATAAAATTGGAGAGATTATAGAAACGGGAAATGTGAATGAGGAATGCATGAATTCGATGACTGTCAAGCAAAACAATCATAGCTTTACATTAAAATATCCGATAACGAATGGTGAAGATTTTTGGATTTTACAATTAAAATTGGTTATATCTTAGAAGTGGATACAGATTATCCTAAGACCTTACATAAATTACATAATGAATTTCCATTTTTACCTCATAATACATATCCACCAAATTCAAAAGTTAAAAAACTTCTTACTACGCTAACTCCAAAAAAATAAATACATTGTTCATTACAGAAATTTAAAACAGGCTATTGCTAATGGGATAAATGTAACCAAAGTTCATAGAATTATTCGCTTTAAACAGTCTAAATGGATGGCGTCATATGTAGAACTGTGTACTAGCATGAGAGTTAAATCAAAAAATGAATTCGAGAAACAATTCTGGAAATTATTAGTTAATAGTGTTTTCGGGAAATGTATGGAGAATGTTAGGAAGCAAATGTCGATTAAATTAGTGAGTAACGAAAAGAAGGCGCATAAACTAATGTGTAAACCTATTTTTAAAGACAGAACGATATATTCTAAAAATTTAGTTGCTATACATATGCATAAAGAAAAAATTAAATTTGATAAACCAATATATGTAGGATTTGCTATATTAGATATTTCTAAAACAATAAAAATAAAATGTTTGAATTTCATAAAAAAAAAAATATAATTCGAATTTGCAATCATTTTTAGAACACATCATACTTGGATAAAATTGGAGAGATTATAGAAACGGGAAATGTGAATGAGGAATGCATGAATTCGATGACTGTCAAGCAAAACAATCATAGCTTTACATTAAAATATCCGATAACGAATGGTGAAGATTTTTGGATTTTACAACATTTTAAAATGAAAGATATTAAAAATGTTACACCGATGGAAAGGTAATAAAATTATTTGATTATTTTAGTTTTTACAATTTATTAATTTAGTTGTCTTTTAAAATTGTATAGTGTTGATTTCGTTTTGCTATTCAAGAATTTATATTTTAAATAGTTTTATGATATAGGAAATTATTGAAATAATCATGTACATGTTTTATTAGATGGAAACATTCCATGTCTTCAATACGGATGCAAACATCAGGCAAAAAATCGAAAGACGTGAATATTATCAAGCAGTTGAACAAAGTCATCGAATTAATATCAGAGAGATTTGCAGATGACTCTGGAAAACAAATAACCAAGCGCAAGATAGATAATAACTGATTATAATATTATTCAAAATAATCTTTTAATAAAACACTGTACTGACGGGACATCTGAGTCCCATTTACAAAAGTTATAAAAAAAAAAAAATTAGTAATATCTATTTATACAGCATTTATTGTTGTATCCATATGAGGTGTAATGCATTATACTTTTCAATCTTATCGCTGTTTTTTTTTTCATTTTATACATACACTTATCGTTTTTTATCGCAAATACAGTCAAAAATACGATTCAGATTATAACGAGTGTATATTACGTGTTAATATTTGTGGGAAATATATCATTAATTCGTAAATAATTGTGTTTGAATCGACGGGACTCACTTGTCCCGTCAGTTATCTACGACTAGCTTTTTAGTGAGCATCGCGTATTAGTAATCGTACGATATTCGCGTAAATAATTTTACCGCGTGTTATTTATTATTCGTATTTTTGACTTATTTTAATTGCTTACGCACTTAAATTTATTAAAAATGAATAATAAACGTATTGAAAACGACGTAGAAGAGTGGTTAGCAATGGATATTCCTGACAATCACATACTATCTGAGGACGAATACGACTTAGATGAAGATCAAATGGACGAAGAAGCCCCAAACCAGGTAGAAATAATTGATCGTTTATTTTTACCAACTGACCAGGACATAGAAAGTTGTAGTAAGGATTTAGAATTATTCGAATACAATGATGACATGCTAGTTTTTGATTTCCCTGAGTTCTCTAATGATAATAACGACGTTCCTACTAATGCTGATAATCCTAGTCTTATGAGAATGTTAAGACCAAGAACTTCGACTCCACTTATGGAAAATAATGTTCAAAATAACCCGATTGTTGTTGTTCCTAATTTACCGGTAACTCCAGACCCAGTACTTCAAACTGAAATAAACCGACAGTGGAGAAAGAAGGACGAAACCACTATTGAATTACCACTATACAATGAAAATAAAAGCTATAATGTAGAGATGTTCAATAATTTATTGTAAAAGTGCGACAGATGTTTTTGTAAAACTTTTAAATCCAATTATTGATCATATAGTTGATCAAAGTAATTTATATGCGACACAAAATAACAAAACACTTAAGTTATCTGCGGATGAGTTAATGGGCTTTATTGGAATTAACTTTTGCATGGGATATCATAAGTTACCATCTTATACACTACTGGAGTACTGCAAAAGACCTACATTTACAAGTAATTTCCGAAGTTATGAGCAGAGATAGATTTAGCGAAATTTTATCAAATCTTCATGTAAATGATAATACCACGATCCCAGCAAATAATAAAGATAAACTTTACAAGTTACGTCCAATGATAAATTCGTTACCAAATCTCTGGAAAAACAAATTGTCAATAGAAAGAAAAATGAGTATGGTGATAAAGTTGAATGGCTCAAGATTCAGTGGCTGAATTTTAAAAAAGAACAACCATTTCAGATAAATAACAAATATTCAAACACTCCAGAAGTTGAATTTAACTTTGCAAACATAAACAAAAGAAAATCAAAACTTGAAGAATTCATAAAAGATTTAGATCTATTATATCCAACAGGCCACAAAATAACAGTGTTGAAAAAAAAAGATTTGATGGATCTGCTTCCCTATGTACCACCAATTAATCATCAATTTTACAATAGTCTACAAACAGATGGTAATAACACCATTGATGGGTTACCAATTAATTTTGATGAAAGTGAGGAAGATGAATTTTAATCTGAACTATAGTAAGTTATACTGTAAAAAGTTATTTTTATTTTATTTTGTTAAGTTTTCATCACATTGTTTTTTAATATTATTCTATACCTATGTGATTATAATGTTATTATTTTAATGTTTTTTTTAAGTTTAGTAACAATCATATTTTTTATTAATATTACACTTTACTGAAGACTGTATTACCTATGTGATTATAATGTTATTTTTTTTATTTTTTTGTTAAGTTTAGTAACAATCATATTTTTTATTAATATTACACTTTACTGAAGACTGTATTACCCATGTGATTATCATGTTATTTTTTTTTTAAGTTTAGTAACAATCATATTTTGTATTAATATTATACTATTCTGAAAACTGTATTACCTATGTGATTATAATGTTTTTTTTTTGTTAAGTTTAGTAATCATCACATTTTTTATTAATATTATATCATACTGAAGACTGAATGTGATTATAATGTTATGTTTTTTATTTTTTTGTTAAGTTTATTAACAATCACATAATTTATTAAAATTATTCTATAAGTACTGAAGGCTGTATTAAGTAATTAAAATGTTAAAAATGTATAAATACCAAATTTTCAAGTTGAAAGTAAAATAAATTAAACTAAACTATTGTTACACACCATAAAAAGTGATTTTGATTTTTTTTTTTAAGTTTAGTAACAATCATTCGGCACTAAAGATTATTACAATATATTATTTAAAAAAAGTTACAAATAAACTTATACAATTATTTACATAGTATTTGCATGTTTAGTGAATTTAAGTGAATAACAAATTTCCAATAAGCTGGCCTAAACCACAGAAAATTGAATTTAATAACAAAATTTCAAAATTCATGGTGGCCTAACCCACATTAAAACTTAACAAACATTAAATTGGCTAAAACCTTATAGATGGTTTAAAAGGCAAAGATTTATGCATACTAATGAGTTATTGTCATTTTCCTTGGATTGGATTTAATAAGAAAAAAAAAATGTTGAAAAATACTCAAAACTTTAAATGCCCGTTCGCGCAATTACACTTTTGTGGGTTAGGCTGTTTTGGCGCTGAACGCCTCATATGCCAGCTTCTGAACACAAAATATTATTACACGGGTCATCTGTAATTTCTGCTGCTTTACTTCCTATTGGTCAAATGTCCGAAGAAGCACAAGAAGCACGCAATAAAGACCTTAAAACTATTCGTGAAAATAATGCTAGAAAATGTTCTAGGATCGAAACAAATGAGGACCTGTTACATGGACTATTAGTGTCATCTGATCCGCTTATTTCTAGTCTCAGGAAATTACCTCCCAAAAAAATCTCATCATTTTCAAAAGAAGTATTACAACTACTGACTGCAGTTGAACCAACAAACGATTTCGTGGAAAATGGTTCAAGTGATGAAAATTAATACAAAATATGTTTGTTCCTGTGAACATGAGAGACATTTGGTTTCAGCAGGATGGTGCCACAGCTCACACGGCGAGAGCATCCATGGCAGTGGTTCGACAAATGTTTCCAGGACATGTGATTTCGAGATTTGGCGATGTTCACTGGCCCCCTCGCTCACCCGACCTGTCGATATGTGACTTCTTTTTGTGGAGATATTTAAAATCAAAAGTGTACATCAACAAGCCTCGCACACTCGAAGACCTTAAGAATTCCATTCGTCAGGAAATTGAAGCCGTGCCGAATGAAATGTTGGAGAGAGCCGTTCGTAATTTTCAGAAGAGGATCCACATTTGTATCCAGCAAGAAGGACGTCATCTCAAAGACATTATTTTCCAAACCTAAATATGCTATGTAATTTCAAAAACGGCATTAAAAATCCTATCATTTAATACTTGTTTTTATTATTTTCAACCCATTGTGTCCCAGTAATTCAATATTGAAAAACATGCGTTTCCTCTGCACCACCCTGTATAACGAAAATATGGGATCTGTGGATAAAACTGATATGTTACTAAGTAGTGTAGAGTGTGTAAGAAAAACAATGAAATGGTACAAAAAAATATTTTTCCATTTGAATCCAATTTCATTATTATATTAAATATTGTATGTATTATTATAACAATAAACTTTACTTATATTTTACGACACATACAGTGTTATTTTTACTATCAACGACCGCTCCGACAAATCTACACGAAGCTACTCAACCGTACTTGAAGACCAACGTGGCTAAGTCAGTTTTTATATAGTACTTTGTGCAGTGAGAGATCACAACATCTGGAAGATATTGGAAATTGTGATGAGGTATTCAAAAATGAGTTCAAACTTTGGCAACGAAAACTTAAATCTCTATCAGAAACGGATAAACCAAAAAATGCAATGGACGCTATTAGTCTAACTTCCCAAGTGTAAGGACTCATACTCGTCGTTGCCCACCAAAGTAACATCGCCGCGAGCCTCTGAGTCCATTCCCAAACACCATATTTTAAATTACTAATCTCTCGGGCAGAGCTTAAACCTCTGTCCTCAAATTTCATTATTATTATATTAAATATTGTATGTATTATTGTAACAATAAACTTTACTTATATTTTACAACACATACAGTGTTATTTTTATTAACGACGACCGCTCCGACCAATCTACATGAAGCTACTCAACCGTACTTGAAGACCAACGTGGCTACGTCAGTTTTTATATAGTACTTTGTGTAGTGAGAGATCACTACATCATCATCTTCGTCTGAAGACTTTGATGATATTTTTGGTGATAAAACGTATGTACCTTTTAAAGAAAATAATATTTTACATAGCACTAGTGAAGATGAATTAAACATTGACAACAATATATTGTGTTTTAACACTCTACTTCAATTAAAATAAGTTTCTAAAGCAATATAAACATTTAATATGATTTTATCGTCATATAATTGCAAATAAAATTTTCAAATGCGTTTTGTGTAAAATCACGTTTTTTGTGTTATGTCATTGTTGTAGCAAACAAGCGATATATGCGAAATAAAATGACGGATGAACGCCTATCAAATTTATCTATGATGAGCATCGAAAAGAAGATAGCAAAATCTCTGGACTTGGAAGAAGTTGTAGATAAATTTGCTGTTAATCATAATAATCGAAAAATTATTTTAGTATAGACTATTTTTTTAAATTGTATTTATTTTAACATACATTTTATGTATATATTTATTATTCATATACATTATATTATATCGCACTCCCACTTAATATATACATAATTATATACATAATTTATACATCTACCACTGTTATTTATTTAGAGGCATGTCTGACGGTAAAAAAAATGTATTCCTTTTTCATTGACAATAACCCAAGCCTGGAAAATGTTGTAAAATATGAATATTATTTGAAATATTTTAATGAAAATTTTGGCTACAGATTTGGTCGACCACAAGTAGATGTGTGCTCGACTTGTGAAGAGCTTAACACTAAAATTAAATCTCCAACACTAAACGATGTCGCAAAAAGGGTAGCAGTTGCAGAATTAGTAGTTCACAAAAATAGAGCAAAAAAGTTTTATAATAAATTTAATGAAGTTTCTGAAATTTGTAAAAACAGAAGACGTTATGGCCATAATATTCGATTACATGCAAAACCTCCCCCTCCCATTCATGCCAGTCCAGGAAATGTTCTATCTACGTAAGTTATGGTTTTATGTATTCAATATTCATGATATTGGAAAAAATAGATCTGTATTTTACACATACACACTGAAGGGACCGCCAAAAGGGGTCCAAATGAAGTGTGTAGCTTTCTTAATAATTTTTTCAACACGATACCTGATGAAGTAAAGGAACTCCATGTATTTAGTGACGCGTGTGGTGGTCAAAATAGAAACCATACGGTGACTAGAATGCTTTTGGCTATGTAGTATCACGTGATATATGATTATTATAATTAATAGATTAACCTAGTTATGATTATGTGTTATTGCTAAATATAACAAGGGATCGATCGTACAAGGAAACACGATCGAATGATATCAGCAATGACAACGTAATCATAAGATTTAGTATATAAGAGAGACCGAACAGTAACTCGGGGCCTCGCTTTTTAAGACGAATTGTCACTCTGATGAGTTCTGTATGTAGAATTCATCAGTGTTCGTTATTATTTTGTTAATAAAAGTATAATAATATTCTGTTCAAACGTGTTGTGTTTTTTATTAATTATTGAGTATATCCGCATACATTCTGTGTGACGGGCTCATTACAGCTATGACAATGAAAAACAGATTTTCCATCATCCACCAATATTTTCCAGTACGAGGACAGTTTTTTGCCCTGTGACCGCAACTTTTCAGTGATAAAGCGAGCAGTAAGGAAGTTTGATCGAATCTATGTACCTAGTCAGTAAGAAAATCTTATTAAAACAGCCAAAAAGTTCTCACCAACTTTTGAAGTAAAATCAATAAAAAATGATGACATACTAAACTTTCATGGATGGTGGCCTCAGTATTTCAAAAAAACAGCGATTGATATAGAAAAAAAGGGTGAAAAGTTTAGTATAAACCAGTACAGACACTTGGTATATAAAAGTGAACTAAAAGGGTATGTGAAGGCTTCTAACTTTATTGACAGTCTTCTAAGTGTAACTTTTAAACTCAATAAAACAAAAGAAGTGCTGTTCCCGGAAGATAAAATCTATCAAGATAAAGTTGCAGTCAACCCCAAAAAGATCCAGGACATATCAAAAGTCAGACAATACATCCCGCATACATCGAAATTCAAGAAGAATTGACACGTTTGGACAAAGATGCAGCATCTACATCTCAGTATCCAGTTGAAAACATAATATTATCACCAACATCTAGTTATACTACGAGTATGTACATACAGTTTTATTAGTATTAAAAGTGTGAAAATTATTGAGTTATTAATTTTAATTTTTAGTAACTCCATCAAATAAACATTTGCCAAGAAATTTAAAAAAAAAAAAAATAACAAGCCTACTAAACATTTTCCACAGTCAATCAGTACTATTTCACCAGGTAATAACATAATATGTACCTATATTATATTTTACAATAAATAATAGGTTCATTTTATAGTATATATTATAAAATATAACATATATATATCATATATATTATAAAACTATTTTATATATTACAAATTTAATTTTAAATCAATATAATTTAGAATTTATAGTAGGAAAATTTACTAATAATATAACATTTTATAGATGTTTCCAAAAAACAAAAAATAAAATAAAATGTTCAGTATCTAAGAAATCAAAAAAAATAAAGAAAAGAACTACTAAGTGGTCATCTGGGAAGGACAATGATTTTGCTGAAAATATACCATTATTCTTGGGTGATGCAGTCATAAACATTAATCAAGCACATAACACTCCTTATTCATTTTTTTCTCAAATTTTCACTGAAAATATATTTGAATATATCAGGTTAGAAACTATACGTTATATGCTGTTGAGTGCGGTAAAGTTTCATTTACTTTATCAATGAGAGAACTGAAAACTTTCTTTGCAATCAACATTGCTATGACATATATTCGTTATCCCAATGTAAGGATGTACTGGTCTAGCTTACCAGGTATGCGAATGAATATGATTGCCGACTCTATGAACGTAAACCGATTTGGAGAAATAAAACTTTTTTACATTTTGAGGACAATGCTAAAAAACCAGATCTAGCTGTGCCAGGTATAGATAGGTATTGGAAGTTGAGATTAATTATTTCAATGTTGCATGATTCATTCCATTTAGCATCCTCTGCAGAAGAACATGTAGCGATCGATGAAATGATAATACCTTTCAAAGGAAGGAGTGGATTAAAACAATATATGAAGGCTAAACCCAAAAAATGGGGCTTCAAAGTGTGGGTCCAGGCAAATCGTAATGGATATGTTAATTGTTTTGATCTGTATCAAGGTAATTCTAAAAATGCAGTTAGGTCAAATTTTGGACCAATAGGTGATACAGTTTTAAAACTATGCCATGACATACATAATAAGAATCACAAACTTTTTATGGATAATTTGTTTACTAGTCTACCTCTTATTCGTCAACTTAAAATTAATTTAATGGTCAATTTAAAAAGTCATGGGATTTTAGGTGTTGGAACTGTTAGATCCAACAGGCTATCAGGGTGTCAGTTTTAACCTGACAAAAACCTTAAAAACTCAGGTAGAGGATCTTACGACACAAAAATTGATACTGCAAATGCAATAATTATTGCATGTAAATGGTTTGATAACAAAAGCGTTCATTTAGTTTCAAACTACATTGGACCAGAACCTACTGATCAGGTTCAACGCTGGTCAGTGGCACATAAGTCAAGAATTGCAATTGAAAGACCAGCTATAGTGAAAGAGTACAACTTTTTTATGGGTGCTATTGATCTACACCAGTCATTCTCAAAATTTACCCCTACCTAACATACCTGTACAAGACATTTTTTATTTAAGACAATTATGGGTGAATTGTTTTGGGATTAAAAATTTGAAAACCGAAGAATCTACATTTTACATGTACCATGAGGGTGAAGCTTGCAAGGGGTCTAACGATGTGTGCTCTATGTTACTGGATTATATAAATAATAATATAAATTCGGATATAAAAGAATTATACTTTTTCTGTGATGGTTGTCCGGGCCAAAACAAAAATAATACCGTTATACGATACAATTTTTGCTAGCGTTGACAGATAGTCAACGATTTGAAAGGATTTACCACTATTTCCCTGTAAGAGGTCATACATTTTTACCTAATGATCGAGATTTTGGAGTAATAAAAAAAAAAATAAGAAAACACGATCGTATATATGTGCCAGATGGATATATCAAAATAGTGAATGAATGCAGTGATAAGTTCAAAGTTATCAAGTTTCAGACGAATCAAGTTTACGACTTTAAAAAATGGTGGCCATCCTATTATAAAAAGACATGTTTATCTGTTGAGACATTTGGGAAAAAAGTTTCAAAAGACCAAAAGCAATCCTTTACTCCATCTACATACATGAGTTTCGAGTATCATACAAAATATAAAGGTACTGTAATCACACGAAACTATATCGATGGGTTATTAAAACACTCATTTAAACTATTAAAATTAGCAACAAATAATAATATAACATTGCCAACAGTCAAGGTGTATAATAATAAAGTGCCAATTAACCCCAAAAAAATTGAAAACTTAAGACAAGTAGAAGATAGTATAATCGAGGAACATAGGTTATTTTATGAAGAAATATATAAATGGCCAACTGCTGATGAACAAAATATGGAAGCAGAAAATGTAGAATTTGATGGGGAGTTTGATTACGTACCATAGCATTTTCAAAATATAATGTATCAATGTATTTTTTATTTTTATTTTTTGTTATGTATCGATCAGTTGTTTTTAATATTTAAAGCAAGCTTATATTTTGTTACATTTTTTTTATTGCATATTGATATTGATTTTTATTTCTAATTTATAATATTTTTTATTGAAGTTACATTCTATAATGTTCCTGTATAGTAATAATTTGTCAAGTTAAGTTTTTGTTGTTCAAAAAAAAAGAAATATTTAATTTTTTGTAAAAAAAAATATTTTCTATGAAGTGTGCAATGGTTTATTTTATATTATTTTTTGTTAAGTTTCAATCAAAAATGTTCCTGTATAGTTATATTGTTTTTTGTTATGTTTCAATCAAAAATGTTCCTGTAGTTACATTTTGTCAAGTTTTTGTTAGGTTAGGTTAGGTTCCCCCCCTGGGGCTCACCTTGACGTGGTGGGGGGGCTTGATCGGTTGTTCTAAGAAGCTGAGTGCTATGCCAACGGTGGTGCATTCCACCGGCAGGGTCTCCCATGTTGGACAGCTGAGGACAACCCGACTAAGAGTTCCGAGGGCAGGGCGGGCTCTCAGCCTTGGATGGCAGCCGCCCTAGGAGAAGGATACTCCGAAATCAAACCGACCTGGCGGCTAGGTATAAAACGCTGTGAAGGAAATCACATGAAAAACCGAACAATGGAGAACAGTAAAATAGAAGATAAAGTTACCGCACCAGGGGATTCGGACCCCCAGGTGCCGGCAGGAGTGAGTGGGACCGGCCTAAAAACCGGGCCCAACGTAGCGGGCTCACTCAGGTCGAGATCCAATGACCGTGAGGGTATGGGGGTGGCCAGCCAGGCCCCCGCAACTCGATCAACCTTTACTAGTGCTGAAGGAGCCTCGGGCTCAGTTCGGAGGCCAGTTACTCCGAAGGCAACGGAGAGCGGAACGTCCACAAGGACTCAGGCGGAGGCCAGGTACGTGAAGTTGTTAGAGGAAGTGTTGGCAGGAACCACTCGGCTTGAAGCCGCCGTGGGTTCGGCACTAAACACTAAGTTGGAAGTGAAGAATGGAGCAAAAGAGTTGGCCATCTCCGTAAGGGAGTTGGTGAGGGTAGCGAAGGCACTTGGCCTGGCCAGGTCCCTAGCGCCCTCAGACCAACGCCTGGCCACCATCCAGCAGGCGCAGCAACAACAGCAACACCAGCAGGCGGAGACTAACAAGATACTGGAAGCCGTCCAGAAAACATTGGCGGCCCAGGAGGCCACGTTGGCCGAAGTGGCTAGGCTGCTGCAGTAGCAGCAGCAGCAGCAGCAGCAGCAGCAGCAGCAGCAGCAGCAGCAGCAGCCGCAGACGCGGCAACGGCGGCGCCAAAAGCAGCAGCAGCAGCAGCCAAACCTAACAAGGAACAGGTGGTCAGGGTCCCCCGGACTCAGGCGGTGACGATCGGGCCGCCTAGAGACGGGGATACCTATGCTGCTGTCATGGCCAGTCACCACGTCGGTGGATTTGCAGGAGCTAGGAGTCGTGATCGGCGGGGTAAGGAAGACCAAGACTGGCGCCATCCTCCTAGAGGTGAAGGGAGGGGCGGACAGAGCCGATGCGCTCGCAAATGACCTTAGGGCCAAACTGGGCGAGGAGGCGAGGATAGGGAGACCTGAAAAAATGCAACCACTCCTTATCCTCGGTATCCCCGAATGGTTAAGTGAGGAAGACATTAGAACAGCGATCAATAAGGAGAGCGGCACGCCGGAGAGGAACTTGCGAGTCATGGTGAAACCAGGAAGAGGTGGCTCGAGTTTCGCTAGGATCGAAGTGCCAACCAGGGAGGCGAAGGCCCTACAAACTCAAGGGAGGCTAAGAGTTGGGTGGTCCTACTGTAGGATAGGTATAAAACGCGATGAAGGAAATCACGAAAAAAACCACAGCATGAACGTCATTAACACGAACACTGTTACCGCATCAGAGGCTTCGGAACCTCAGATGCCGGCAGGCGGTAGTGAGCAAGCAGGCTCCCGTCGGTCGTCATCCATCGACTGCAGAGGACCAGAGGTGGCCAGCCAGGCCTCTGGAACCCTTATAACCCCTACTAGCGCTACACCATCACCAAGGACAAACAGACCGAAACAAGGACCGGACAACGCAGATAAAGAAGATCAAATGGACGCAGAGCCGACCCTCTCCCAGAAGAGGAAGAAGGAGAGCAAGAGCGATGACAACAGCGACAACGAAAACGCCACGGGTCGAACGAACAAAAAACCCGCCACCGACGGAATCTCCAACGCGCTCTCGCAGGCCTCCGCCGCTTGCTACCTCGTCAGGGTGGCAGCGAAAAAGAAATATTTTATTTTTCGTAAAAAAATATGTACTATAAAGTGTGCAATGGTTTATTTTATATTGTTTTTTGTTAAGTTGTTGTTTATTTTAGAAAAAATATGTATTTTATCTTGTGTAATATTATTATAATAGTAATAATACTACTAACACTTCGATGTTTATCTATTTAATTTTATTAATTTGACTTAGATTGTATATTATGAATATTCCCTGCAAAAACAACGCAAGTCAAAAATGTTTTATCTCAATTTGATGCATTTTGATAAAAGTTGGACTATTTAAAACTATGGATTATGAATATCAGAAACCATAAAAATAAATTAGTAAATAGGTGTTAATGCAAAAAAAGTTGAATTTTTGGAGTAGTGAAGTTTTTTTTAGTTCCTGTAAAGTTTAAATTTAATGACTTATGTCGTTTTTGAAATGACCGATTCATTTATTCTCCAAGGGATTGGTATGATATCATTCTTGGCTGCAGGAAAACAAACAAGCATTTTCTCATAGAAATGAACCATGAAGACTTCCGTTCAACGGGAAACTTAGAAAAAAATATCACCAACAGAAAAAAAATGTTGAAGGTTATCCAATTAATTGGCTGACAATGAGATGGATTAGGCTTGAGAAGGCTGAACCATTGCCCCCCCGAGGAGACCCACCTTGACGCGGTGGGGGGGCTCACTGTCATTAACTTGATCGGTGCAAAGAGCTTAGGGGTGTTGCCTCTGAAGTGAAACAACTGGTTGATGTTAATGCTGCCCTCTTTGTTTGAGGCCGAAAAGAATTATTATGACTGCATGCAAACTTTATGTCAACATAAAAGACATAGTTTAAACAACTACTTATTGAACTGGATTAACAGGGTTTACCTGTAATTCTTAATCATATCTATTTTTACTTTTATACTAAAATTTAATCGAATATCTATCTTTCTATTATATTACTAATTCCCCCCCGAGGAGACCCACCTTGACGCGGTGGGGGGGCTCACTATCATTAACTTGATCGGTGCAAAGAGGTCTCAGGAACACCCCGGTCCTTACTTTAACTAGTTGGGGCCGGTGCTCTAGAGCCATCCCCTCACCTTAAGTGGTCGGGGGCTGGCAGGTCCCGGAGCTAGCCTGCAAACACCTGCAAAGGCTCTGAGCCGGTCCTCACCTTAACCAGTCGGGACCGGCGAGGTTGGAGGTAGCCTGCTAGCACTTAGCAAAGCCCTAATGGAAGGAAAACCATGAAAATAAACCCCCGCTGGAACCGACGACCCCAGCGCCGGCAACCGGAGTCAAGACCACGGTGGCGGGCCAGAGGTTGCACTTGAGTGTGTGATCGCAGGTCTCCCACCAGGACGGAAGTCCAACCTCAGGAAGACGGCCAACTTCTTGAGAGACACGGACGGCAGGAGTAGACAAGGATTCAAACAGCACGGCTTCGTGGGAACCGATCGCCCCCACGCCTCGGAAGATTGGGAAAACGACAGGACACGGACACCATCCCCCAGCGCGTAGGACGCGCGCACTGGTGGGGCATCAAATGCGACCAAAAACATGATGGCTCAACGTAAGGATAACAGTACCCCGAGAATAAATAAGGGCCCCACGGATTTCGGGGGGGGCCAACCATCACCTGGAGTAACGGAGAATGAAACGGATAACATGGAAACTGGACAGATTAGGACTACAAGGAACGCGAATATTACTGAGAAAACAGTTGCTATACAGGCGGAGGCCAGGTATGTGAAACTCTTAGATGAAGCATTGACCGGAACCTCCCGTCTCGAAGCCGCCGTGGGTTCAGCTCCGAATACAAAGCTGGACGTCAAGAACGGTGTGAAGGGGCTGGCCATCACCGTGAAGGAGTTGGTGAGGGTTGCGAAGGCACTTGGCCTGGGTCCCACCGCCGGGAACTTCGGTGACGGCAACACTGTCGGCCGGTTCCGCTTCACTGAGGGATCGGACGGTGGTGGAGTGGGCTCGGAGGCTTCGGGACTCGGAGCCGCCCGCGGACAGTGGCCGCGAGTGGACTCGATCCCTGATTCCCCCGGACCTGCTCAGCCGGTGGGTCAACCGACCGCACGGCGAGATGAGCTTTCACCTCACCCAGCTGATGACTGGGCACGGCTGTTTGGCAGGGCGGGCTCTCAGCCTCGGATGGCAGCCGCCCTAGGAGAAGGATACTCCGAAATCAAACCGACCTGGCGGCTAGGTATAAAACGCTGTGAAGGAAATCACATGAAAAACCGAACAATGGAGAACAGGAATAAGGAAGATATCGTTACCGCACCAGGGGATTCGGACCCCCAGGTGCCGGCAGTTGTAGGTGGCTCGCTACAAAGGTCGTTATCAACAAGCCAGATCCCGAACGAGGGGGTGCCCAGCACGGCCCTCTCGTCCGGTAGGACTACTGCTGAGACAGCCGTGACTTCGGTCACGCAACGGAAACAGGAACAACTAGGAGATATGGTAACGAAAACTACACCCGGCAAGCTGACCGCGAGATTGGTGGAAGCAAAAACTGCGGACACTGCTATATGCTCAGTTCGGAGGCCAGTTACGCCGAAGGCTACGGAGAGCGGAACGTCGACAAGGACTCAGGCGGAGGCCAGGTACACGAAGCTGCTAGAAGAAGTGTTGGCCGGAACCACTCGGCTTGAAGCCGCCGTGGGTTCGGCCCCAAATACTAAGCTGGACGTGAAGAACGGAGCAAAGGAGTTGGCCATCACCGTAAGGGAGTTGGTGAGGGTAGCGAAGGCACTTGGCCTGGCCAGGTCCCTAGCGCCCTCAGACCAACGCCTGGCCACCATCCAACAGGCGCAGCAACAACAGCAACTCCAGCAGGCGGAGACCAATAAGGTACTGGAAGCCGTCCTGAAAACGTTGGCGGCCCAGGAGGCCACGTTGGCCGAAGTGGCTAGGCTAATCAAACCGACCTGGCGGCTAGGTATAAAACGCTGTGAAGGATATCACACTAAAAACCACAATATGATAGTCGGAAAAGGCAATATTGTTACTGCTTCAGGGGCCTCGGAAACCCCTGAGCCGGCGGTTGGAGGTGGCTCGCTCCAAAAGTCGTCATCAACAAGCCAGAACCCAGAGGTGGGGGTGGCCAGCAAGGCCCTCACCCCTGGTACTGCAACTGCTGAGACAGTCGTGTCAAGTGGCACGCAACGGAAATTGGCAAAACTCGGAGAAAAGGATATGATTACAACAAAAACGAACCCCGGCAAGGTTGGAGCCCTGGACTCAAAGAGGCCAGCTACTCCCAAGGCGGCACCGGAGAGCGGAGCATCCGCAAGGACGCAGACGGAGGCCAGATATGGCAAGCTGCTGGAGGAGGTGTTGGCCGGGACGAGTCGGCTGGAAGCCGCCGTAGGCTCGGCGCCCAACACAAAACTAGACATCAAATCAGGAGCAAAGGAGCTGGCCATCTCCAATTTTTGTAAATTAGCATGTAAGTATTATTGTATATAGCAACTGTAAGGGGGGGGGACACGGGGAGACTTGCCTCGGTCCCCCCCATTAATGACGTGTATTTAAATAATAAATGATGGTGGTCGGGCAGAAGTATTGCTTCACGGCTGTATCTGCCCGGCCACCGATTCATAAGTGAAAAAAAAAAAAAAAAAAAAAAAGGTCCAAAGTAAAAAGTCCAAAATTTTATCCAATAAAAATAGATGAGCTATTACAAACTCAAAAAATGCATTTTATATCTGAAGTTCCAACCACTGAACAAGGAAAATCTGCCAGGAGAAGATGTGCCTTATGTAGTAAAAACCAAAAAAGAAAAGATACAAAATATTTGTGCAAGGAATGCGGAGTAGGACTGTGTGCTGTACCATGCTTTGAAATTTACCATAAAAAAATGTAAATAAAATGATACTTTTACACTTGTTTATTCCATTTATTATTATATATAAATTTAATTTCTTGTATTCATTGTTTATATCATGTTGCATACTTATATTGTACACAAGAAAATATGTATTTGTTAAAAAAAAAAAAAAAATTGTATAAATTTGTTTTTTTTTATTGTAACATATATCAAGTAATACTATAGTACGTTTCACAACAACTGCGACTCGACGCTAGCGCGCCTCGTGGTGTTTTTTCATCAGGGTTTCTAAAGCTAGCGCGTAATAATCTATTTTTTTAGCTTGAGAGTGAATATCTACTGAATGGTAAGACATTTTTAAATAAATTAGCGGTACATAAAATAAACATACCCATAACCCAGCTGCTCTTACCATTTGTTTCGAAAAAACGCACGCTATTTATTTCCTATCCTAGATTGAGAACCCCTGGTTTGAGACAAAACCGCCACGAGCGCTAGCGCTAGCGTCGAGTCGCAGTTGTTGTGAAGCGTACTATAGTAATTAATTGGTGAATATTTTTTTTTTTTTTATGGAACTAATTGATTCAGTGAGTATAAAATTATCAAATGGGTTGAAGATAAAAAAAAAAATAAAAAAAACCTGGGCCTGTGGTGGTGCCATTGCAAAATGTGTCTGGGCACTGAAAAGGTTAAGTGTAAACGTTATTATTTAAGAATTATTTTCCATATTGTAGTATTGAGTTGAAATTGTCTATCCCTTCCTTCACACCACAAAATAGCCTAGCGGTAGAGGATTCACCATCAAATTGTTATTAGGTTTTAGAATGTATTTTTCTTTTCTTAAAATATTGTTATTCCTATTATTTTATTGTTTTTATTTACAAGAGTAAATTTATTAATATTATGACCATTAAAATGTAATAGCAGTAATTAACAGTCATTTTTTAATCAAAAATGTTATGTTGGAGGTCTGTACTGACTTTTTGTACTAGCCCAGGTCCTAGTAACCCGATAATAATGACAAGAGAAGAAGAAAAATTCCATTTGGAGTGCATTCTGTGTTAATTATGCAAACACAGATTTAAATTTCAAATCATACAAGGTATAATTTATGTTTAAAAACAGGTCATTAAATGAATAGATTTAGTAAACTATATTAAGTTGCTAGCAATAATTTAATTTAAATTTGTGAATTAGATTTGAATGAAGATTTTTCTACCCCCTCCCCATCCACGCCAAACTAACAAATATTGTAAACTAAAAATCACAATTGATCTTGCTTCCTAATGACTTATTTTACCATTTTATATGAAAGTATTTTATTCATTAGCATCAGTCAAAATGTAAACAAATTACAATGTTGTAGCCTGCCCTAGCTAGTTTGCATCTTCAGATACAAACACCAGCTTGTGTTTATTATCCTTTAATCTTTATTGAATGCAGATTGTAGGAAATATATTTTAACACTCTTGTACTACAGCAGGACAGTAATAAACTACATAGCAATGTTATATTTTAACACAAAAAGTTAATTGATATAAGTATCAAAATCGTTTTATAGACCACAGCTTCCAATGGTTCGACAACAGAAACCTTGAACAACTTTTGTGTATACAACTTGTTTATTGCAATTACTATATTGTACTTATTTTAGTCAGTTCACATGTTTTAATTTGCAGTATATATCATATATAGACAATTCTTGCCTTAACGCTTAATGGCCATATAATGCCGTGCCTGAAGCATTCTTCCGAGGCATCTTAATATTCATACTGACAATGATGAGCTATGAGCTTAGAGAACGTCATGCCATGCCAGAGGCTCATAACAACATGCATTATCACAATTTTGAGCTTAGAGAATGTTGTTCATCCTGCCAGAGGCTCAAACACATTAAATTATTCAAATATTTTTAAGCGTATTAATTTGTTTACCAAACTGAAAACACAACCGACTTTTTTGTTTTTTAAGTTACATACATCTACAATAAAACAAGTGTATTCACAACAGTCGACTGTAGCATTGGCTCATACTATATTGGAATTTCATCAACCAAACTAAAATAATTTCAATCTAATATTAAATTACATTTCAACTGATGGTAATAATAAGATATTAAATACTTCCTTTTTTTTTTTTTTTTTTACAATATAAATATTTTGGCATAATATTCATAATTTTTTTCAAATTTTAAATTAAATATGACCCAAAAAACTGTTAATCATTTATTATCTGATTCTAAAAGTTATATTGGTATTTCCAGGTATTCATATATAAAATATATAAACTGATCATAATTTTATTAGTATCTTATAATCGAATTCTTGCTTGCAACTTAATATATGTACTCTTAATTGTCTTTATATAATATTAAAACAATTATTATTTTTCAGTTATTGTGTTATATTTATTTTTTTCGTTGTGAATTTTCGTTAAAGATTTGTTAATTACTGCTTCATTTTTTGAGTGATTTTGTTCAACTAAACATTTTTGTACTTGTAAGTATGTGTATTATTTAATTTATAATCGACTTTTCCGAAAATGTATTAATTTTATATTATTTATTGAAAATGTAGGTGGTCTCAATACGATACCACTGCGATGGATCAAAAAATTAACATTGACGACCTTACCCATGATCAATTATTCGAACTGTTTGAATCAATACCGAGTGATCAAGAATCTATATCTAAATTTAGATATAGATTTATTAAATCTATATCTACAAAAGATGCATATCTTTCTTCACTGGTATCGTTGGAAGATGTGCAGCGTTGCAGACCACGTAAACAGTTGAATCCTGCTGAAAACGAACCTGAACGTCTTAACACTCCCGCGAAAACAAAGCTACACGACAAACAATTTAAATATAGAATAAACACGTCGTCAAAAATGTACGTGGTATGTCAAAATGCTTTTTTGGGTATACACGGCATAAAACAGGGAAGGATTCGACGTTTAACTTCTTTATTAAAACAGAATAAGTCACCTAAAGATCAGCGTGGAAAACAAAAGCCAGGGGACAATTTCGAGGAGGCTGTTCTATTAGCAATAGAACAAGAGGCACTCTTGTTTAAAGGTCCAACTCAGTCAAATAGATTTAATGAAAATAAAAATGATTTTCGTAGTAATACACGCGGTAATTTTAAAGGGAATTTTAAAAAACCCGGGGATCGGGCTAGTTTTGATAAAAGTACAATTAAATGTTTCCGATGCGACCGCACGGGTCACTACGCTAACGAGTGTAGGACACCGGAGCAAAATATTACGAAAAGAACCGAGGTTAAACGGGAATATACGGGCCAGGTAAAATTTTGCAAATATTGCAAGTTAAAAATCACGATATCAGTGAATGCCGTAAATTAAGAGAACGCACAAATACCGAGGGGGAGCCGTCGGCAAGCTCAGGAAATACGAGCGCGACATCACCTACAATCGGAGAAATAAAAAATAATGTAAAAACTAACCAAATGCATGATTTGAACGAGATAACATACACTCAGGATCAAATTACGACCCAAGCGCAACAAAAGGAACAATTCGACCAGTTAAAGACTCAAGTATACATATACTTGATTTCTGGAGGTGTCTCAATAATCATGATTATAGTAGTATCACATGATATATGGTAATAGTATAAGTGAATTATGTATTAGTTGCTATTTAAAAATATAGAAATAGAACAGGGTTCAATCGGTCAAGAAAACACGATTGAACAACAGAGCAATAACAAACGTAGACAGAAAAACTAGTATATAAGAGCAACCGAATGATGACTCGGGGGCTCACTTTTCATGACGATTGTCAAGCTGATGAATTCTGTATGTGGAATCATTAGTGTTTTTTTACTGTTTTTGTGTATTAAATATAATATAAATTCTGTTTAACCGCGTTGTGTTTATTATTTAATTATTGAGTATATCCGTATACATACTGTGTACGGGCTCATTACATAATTTGGTGGCAGCGGCGTTCAATTCAACTACTGGAAACATATTCTTAATTTTATTTTTTTCGATTATTATTTATAATTATTTATAAATATTTAATTGAAAAGAGAATAAAATATTGTTTCAATCAGGGTCGAAACGAACTAAGGGAACTATTTGAAAATTCATCTAATTTTCAAGTACGAACTTCAAACTCATCAACGCACAGATTATTATATTTAACAAAAACTTGAAAAACGAACCGAACGAACAAAACTTACCAATTAACTATATATTGTATCCTCCACTTCAAAGGGAAAATTACCCAGTAACAGAGAATTTTAATTAATACTAAGAAATTAGCGACATTTTATTTCTCTTAATTGTAAAAAAAAAAAAAAAAATTATATTTTATAGATATATGCATACTTATATGGTACACAAGAAAATATGTATTTGTTAAAAAAAAAAAAAAAAATTGTATAAATTTGTTTTTTTTTATTGTAACATATATCAAGTAATACTATAGTACGTTTCACAACAACTGCGACTCGACGCTAGCGCGCCTCGTGGTGTTTTTTCATCAGGGTTTCTAAAGCTAGCGCGTAATAATCTATTTTTTTAGCTTGAGAGTGAATATCTACTGAATGGTAAGACATTTTTAAATAAATTAGCGTTACATAAAATAAACATACTGTTAGGAACCCCTAGTTATTAAGTATCATATAGTATTAGAGATATATGTATGTGTATTGTATTATGAATGTACATCGTTGTTAAACACTATTCTGCGTATTGGCCTCGCAGTCGAGACCGGGCTGCAAGGAATGTGCTGATACAACCCTTTTGGAACACACACGGCACCCGGGTCCCGACTGGCCTGGCAGTCGCGTCTAGTGAGTATCCGTAGGCAAAACCTCTTTAAGCAAAACCTCTCCAGCCGAATATTGTTTTAAGTCTAATAAACTCTATTTTCGTCTAAACAAAGTAGTTATTGTTCTTTGCGCACTGGTATCTTTTAATTTATTATATTTTAAAATATAATAAGTTGTACAATAATTCAAGAACGAGTACAACAATACCCATAACACAGTGAAGGCAAACCTAAATTACGCATTTGCGTCGATTTTCGGAAATTGAACGAAGTCACCGAAAATGAAGCATACGGACTTCCTAACTTATTAGAAATTCTAGAATCATTAGGGTCATCAAAATACTTTTCGACTCTTGACCTTGCCAGCGGGTACCACCAAATTAAAATCAATGAAGTAGACACGCATAAAACCGCGTTTTCCACGAAATCCGGACACTATGAGTATCTACGCATGCCTTTTGGGCTGAGCTCAGCTCCAGCTACATTTACACGGGCAATGAAATCGGTTTTAATGGGACTCGAGGAAATGTGTACAGCATATCTAGACGATATCGTCGTACATGGGGCAAGCTTACGAGACCACCAGGAGAAACTAAGACACGTTTTTAATAGATTACGATCACATACGTTAAAGTTAGAACCACGAAAATGTGCTTTCCTTAGGAAAGAAGTTTTATATTTGGGACACGTCATAAATCAGGACGGTGTTTCACCAGACCCTAGAAAAATACAATGCATCAAAGATTATCCACGTCCGAAAACACCCAAAGATATTAAATCATTTCTCGGACTATTAAACTATTATAGGAGATTCGTAGATAACTTTGCGAAAATTGCGAAACCACTAACCGCCTTACTTAAGAAAAATACAACATTTAATTGGGATGATAGGTGTGAAAATGCATTCGAAACTTTAAAAATGAATTTAATGAACCCTCCTTTACTAATATATCCAGATTGGGAAAAAGGGAGTTTTAATTTAACGACCGACGCTAGTCAATATGCAATAGGTGCCGTGCTATCACAAGGCAAAGTACCACAAGACCAACCAATTGCGTATGCTAGCCGTACATTAAATAAGGCCGAAATAAATTACAGTGTTATACAGAAAGAATTATTAGCCATTGTTTGGGCAGTAAAATATTTTAGACCATACTTATACGGTCGACACTTTACGATCATAACCGACCATCGACCATTAACGTTTTTATTTGGTATAAAGGACGTATCGTCGCAACTCATGCGTTGGCGATTGCAGTTGTCCGAGTACGACTACGATATCACGTATCGAGCAGGCTCCGAGAATTCAAACGCTGACTGTCTGTCACGGATAAGAATGATCACGTCCACACCAGGCGAAAACGAAATAGACTATACCCATAAATTCAAAGAATTCGAACTCGCAGAGACAAAAATAATTTTTAATTCTAAAATCATCGAAGTAGATGGTAGTATAAAAAACGCCAATGATAAAGAAAATCTAATACTACCTATTTCACAAGACTGTATAACAACACATCCGGCCATAAAACAAATTATTAACGAATATAAATTAGATAATTTAGAATTCAAAAACGATGAGAAAACAATAGCATTCAATCGATCGGACCGACTAATCGTGCTTTATAAAACAAAAACTAACCATTTGGTAGAATTAAGCGCTGTACAATTTTTTCAAATAATTTCGGAAATTAAAAAATATTGTCAAGAAAACAATATTACTTCATTCAGTACAATTCGTATAGAAGGAACTTCCACGCTAAATAGTTATACAAGAATACGAGCCATGTTTAGGTATATTTTTAAAAATAGTGATATTACCGTCACATTATACACAGAACAACATTTAACAATTGACGATAAACAACAGATAATATACGAATACCACAATACACCCACAGGGGGTCACGCGGGAATTTCTCGCACAATAAAACGTTTAAAAATGAATTATCAGTGGAAAAATTTAAAAAATGACGTAAAGATATATATACAAAATTGCGATATTTGTCAAAAAAATAAAACCCATAAAAAAACCAAACAACCTATGTTAATCACGACCACAGTAACAAAAGCTTTCGAACGAATCTGCTTAGATATAGTGGGACCTTTACCAATTACGGAAGCAGGGAATACCCACATTCTTACAATGCAAGACGAACTTACACGGTATGCTTTAGCTGTAGCGTTAGCATCTACGGACGCGAACACAGTAGCTCGCGCATTTGTAGAGTGCTGCGTATGTACATACGGGATACCAAATTCAATTCTAACAGACTGTGGGACTAATTTTTTATCGGATGTTTTTAAATCGATGTGCAAAATGTTAGACATCGAGAAATCAAAAACCACTCCTTGGCATCCACAAACAAATGGATTTTTAGAACGTTCACATAAAACTTTGAAAAACTATTTACGCAGTTTTGTCGATAAGGACAACAATTGGGATAGATTACTTTGTTACGCAACATTTTCATATAACACATCAATTCATACTTCGACTGACTTTACGCCATACGAATTACTATTTGGTAGGAAACCAAGCATCCCTTCTACTTTCACAAAAGAACCAGAACCTCAGTACAACTATGATAATTATGTGTTTGATCTAAAAAGAATTATGCAAGAAACACATAAAATTGCTAGGGATAATCTCATAAAGAAAAAAGAAGATAACAAGAAATACTATGACAAAACTGACAACCCAATAACATTACATATAGGGGATAACATATTACTGAAAGACCAAAATAAGAAAAACGCTTTAGCTCAGAATTGGATAGGACCTTACAAAATCATTTACGTACATGAAAATGAAAACATTACTATACAAAAGGGACGTAAAGAATATCGTACTCACATAAATAATGTAAAGAAATTCTCCGACTAAAAAAAAAAAAATTTTTTTCTAACACTACTCCAATATTCGGAAATTTAGGGACAATAACTTATAAATGATTTATGTAAGAATTAGAATAACTTTATAATTAGATATAACATAATTTTATTAATTACAGATAAGAAAACAAGTGAAGACAAAAGAAGTCACGTTACATTATTTTTTTTTATTTGTTTTAATTTTCATTTAATTTTTGGCATAAAAATGGCAATTGTACCATTACAAAGGGAATTCTTGTTGAAATTAATAGATGTGTTGGGAGAATATGAGCACTACTCGTACCTCAGAGAGGGCAGGGTAGTCATTGCATGTTTCCCTTCACATATGTTTGAGGCAAACAGGAGGCTCGGAGAACCATTTAGCACTGAAAATTTAGTACACATGAGCGAACCCTTTGTGGAGTACCTGTCACACAAGTTTTCAAATTATCAGATTTTGTCAAAATCTATAAATATTTGTAGACAACTAAGGAAAATTATTAAATTAGTAATAGATAGTGGAACGTACGATTCAATTAGTACGTCCATAATAAATGTATAAATGTATTTCTAAAATATACAACATACGAAAAATATATTTATAGGTTCATATGCAACATTGTCGTCTTATTCATTACAGTCCACGGACAACAAAGATTCCAGGATGAACACCTTTTACAGCAATCGGGTATTTATTTTGAAAACCGGGGGCCAATGAAGATCGTTACTTCAAAATGGGAATTAACGGCTTTCCTTAACGTAACATATTTTAATAACAAATACAAAAAACTCAAGGCTTACATTACGCTAGCTGAAGGCTACTGTAACATTTATAACACACGTTTTAACACAACAAAACCTTACTGTGCTATGATACACGAAAATCTTAAAATATTTACGAAACAAATAGAGGAAAAGAAAATAATTATGCTTAACTCAGTAGGTCATGAGAAAAGAGATAAAAGATCCATATTCCCAGCAATAATTAAAACTGCACAGGTCCTGTATGGGCTCTGTGACATAAACTGCTTGTGGAACTCAATGTCCAATATAAAAAAATTTAGGGAATCTGGTACAAATGAACTCAAATTACAAGATAAACGAATAAAAATAATAGAGGTAAAACAGCATAGGGACGAAGAAACAAATAAACCAGGGTTAGAATCAATATACGAACTTAAAGAGTTAACAGATGCTTATGCATCCAAAGACCGAATTTTAGAGCACCTAATTAATATAAAAGTGTTACTAGACCAATACACTTTCGAAATTAACACTTTAGCAGACATAGTACAAACAGCAAGGTTAGGTCAAATACACCCTAGTCTACTGAGCACAACCGAGTTAACTAGTCAATTAAAAGATATTAAAGTAAGTTTACCAAGTGGGACAGACCTACCAGTAGATATCGATAATGCACACGAGATATTACGACTCTCGGATTTGGTAATATATTATTCAAATGACAACATAGTTTTTAAGATTAATCTACCTCTAGTTTATCAACATGTATTAACTTTATATTATTTAATACCTAAACCTGTATGTCACACTAACAACTATTGTATTTATACTCGAACTAACCACAAATTTTTAGCTGTAAGTAAATCAAAGGAACTCTACTCTACATATAGCGAACTGGACCAAGTTAAATGTAAAAGTGCACGTGATTTCCTACTATGTCCTGAAATAAGTCCTTTACATCCTAGAAACACGAAACCCATTTGTGAAATATTGTTAATGCAAGATTCAAAAGAAGTTCCAGATAATTGCGAGATAATGCAAATTAGAGTTCAGACATCTATCTTTCACAAATTAAAATACAAAAATCAATGGCTTTATTCATCAACCGGTGAAACAGTGTTCATTACATGTGATAACGACAAACAATCCATAAATCACCTACTGGAGGGAGTAGGACTCTTTACATTAAATGAAACTTGCAAAGCATACGCTACGCGAGACATTTTAATACCAGGAGAAGTAAATATCCAAGAAGAGTACCTAGATTTCATTCCTAATTCAAAAATAAAAAACATTGATCAAATACTAACTAACCAATTCAATGATGACACACACCAGAAGAACATACAAGGTAACCAAATGGAGGACCTAAATAATATAGCCAAATCATTAAGTGAACTGATAGAAAAAACCAAAAACAAGGGAACAATGGAACGAATAAAGCAAAGACAAACACAAAGTGATTACTTGTTATATTCAATAACAGCTATGTTACTATTCGGAAGCATAGCAGTTATTACAATAAAAATCAATATAACACTAAGAAATCGGGGCAAGCAAAGTACAGAGAAGCAAAAAACCGAAGAAGAAATTCCGTTGCAACTCTCCGCAACAATCAAGGAAAATACTACAACAAACGACATCGAAGAAGACAATAACAGACCGGTGTACCCTAGATTAAAAATGGATTTCTAACTTTCCCAGGGCTTTCCTTTTATAGGGGAGGTATGTAGTAAACCTACCTACTATAATATTGTTATCACGACTTAGAAACTATGACAGGATGTTACAATGTCCTTCGTGCTAATTATTGCACATAGTTTCTAACACGTCCCAGGAAATCATTATCACGTACCTAAATTAACACTTATTATTTGAACCATGTATGACTGGGCCAGATTCCTGTATATATACGAGTAGAGCTCCATTACAAATTTAGAATTAGTCTAACTTCCCAAGTGTAAGGACTCATACTCGTCGTTGCCCACCAAAGTAACATCGTCGCGAGCCTCTGAGTCCATTCCCAAACACCTTATATTTTAATTACTAATCTCTCGGGCAGAGCTTCAAACTCTGTCCTCAAATTTATTATTATATTATATATTGTATGCATTTATAAGACAATAAACTTTACTTATATTTTACGACACATATAGTGTTATTTTTATTAACGACGACCGCTCCGACAAATCTACACGAAGCTACTCAACCGTACTTGAAGACCAACGTGGCTACGTCAGTTTTTATATAGTACTTTGTGCAGTGAGAGATCACTACACCGAGCAGACGCTTCTCACGACTGAAAGGTATGTGAGGAGTCAGTCGATGCCTGTCCAGTCAAGCAAGCAGTACCGTACTTGCCTTAATAATAAATAACTGTTCTTGACTCAAACAAACTATTTTTTACTTTCTCAACGGACTAATCTATTTCTGGGCAAACCCATTTTACACTACCAAATACTGATCAACGGACATCTTCATAGACCTCACCGGTTCAACCGAGAGGTCCTACGTTAATTACAACAATAGATTGACTTTTGACATTTATTATTCTGTTGAAGAATCTGTAGAGATAGCTAATAAATTATTATTATATCAGTTTTTTAATTTTAAAAAACAATAAAAAATAGTTTTATTTCAGTTTTTTAATTTTCACATTTTAGAAGGATTCGGTATAATCTCATTAAATGAGACCTGCCGAGGTTATGCAAACCGAGACGTCCATATTCCTGGACGACTATCCGGGAAAAGGCAATATACCGACTTTGTACCAACCTCGGTAATAAGGGAACTATGGGCGGAAACATCCTGTAGCAAGTTTACAAAAACAATGCAATCACATTTTGTAAAGACAAACCAAATGCATGATTTGAACGAGATAACCTACACCCAAGATCAAAATAGTTGTTTGTAAATGCTCGTATGAATGTAAAAATTGACTGTGAATCGTATCGCTTTCGACTCATAAACAGTTTGCGTCTTTGCGTTATAAACAACAAGCAGATTATTTGTTGAGCAGAATTTCCTTGATCAGTATTCAGCGGCATAGTGTAGTATCACGTGATATATGATTATTATAATTAATAGAATAACCTACTTATGATCATGTGTTATTGCGAAATATAAAAATAGAACAAGTTATCGATCGGTCAAGAAGACATGATCGAATGATACCAGCAATGACAACCTAATCATAAATAGTAGATAAATATTAGTATATAAGAGATACTGACCTTACTTTTAATGACGAATTGTCACTCTGATGAGTTCTGTATGTGGAATCATCAGTGTTCGTTATTATTTTGTTCAATTCTGTTTAAACGTGTTGTGTTTTTAATAATAATTATTGAGTATATCCGCATACATTCTGTGTGACGGGCTCATTACATAATTTGGTGGCAGCGGCGTTCAATTCAACTTCTGGAAACATATTTGTATTTTATTTTATTTATAAAATTTTTTATAAATATTTAATTAAAATATAATAAATATTGTTTCAATCATTTGTCGAAACGAACTGAGGGAACTGTTTGAAAATTTATCTAATTTTCAAACACGAACTTAACACTCATCAACGCGCAGATTATTAGATTTTGACAATACTAAAAGGACGAACATAAAGAGGGACATTTTCAAGAGCATCCAAGAGCATTACGAGCATCCAAGAGCATCACGAACATCCAAGGCATCCAATTCAAACCAGAACTTTCAAGAAAATCTATCCAAGGGTCCAAGAATAAGAACCATGTCAAGCACAATTTTGATGAAAGGAAAAACAAGAAATTCCTGATAGCAGTTGTAGACAATGTTCAATCAGATATACACTGATAGCCATACTTCAGAACATATTAGTGTATGGTTTGAAAAATTGCTTAAAGATTGGGGGATCTCTAAGGAGCAAGTACTAACTGTAGTAACCGATAATGGTTCTAATATTTTGAATGCCGTAAAAAAAAAACATTTGGAAAAGAAAAACATTTGCCCATGTTTTGCTCACACCTTAAATCTTGTCACGCAAAGACCTTTAAATGAACTTAGTGACGTTCAAAATATTATTTCTAAAATAAAAACTATCGTTACATTTTTTAAACATTCAGTCATCGCTAGTGATGAACTAAGAAAAGTATGTGAGTTTAAGCTAAAGCAATCAGTGCCTACTAGGTGGAACTCAGTTTATTATATGATTGAAAGGTTTTTATTATGTTCAAACCACATTGCATCTATATTAATCACCAACAGTCATAAACCTTCAATGCTATCTGCAACTGAAATAGACATAGCTAGGGAAATAAATAATGTAAAAAGAAATTTAAGGAGAATCCATAACAATTCATATCCTACAATTTCTTCCAAAGAATTCTTATTAGAGGGTAAGTGGACGATGACAGCAGAACCTAATCAGCAAAAGTTTTTATTTTATGATAATCGATCAATTAATAGTCATATTATTATATTTGCTTCTCAAGACTGCCTAGAAATATTATCACAAAGTGATCATGTGTTCATGGACGGAACATTTTCGTCATGCCCTAAAGGATTTTATCAACTTTATGTACTACACATAATTTATAAAATGAAACCTTTATCTGTCGTTTATGCGTTATTACCAAAAAAAACACAGACAGTTAACACGTTGAGCGCCGAGGGGTTTTCGACTTGTTACTTATAATGGCCATGAGTCCCATAATTGGGTCTCAATAAAATACAAAGTAAATGATTTGAGTACCAAATATGGGTCTCACAATTAGGTATTTTTAACAAGTGATTGTCAGATATGGGATTCATTTATCAGTAATTTTTCGTCGGATTCGTAATCTAGTGTTGCCACTTTATTTTGGTTTTTTCAGCCACGAAATATGTTATTTATTTTTTGTTTTATGAATTGTTTTCTATATACATTTATTTTGCACATATTTTTTAAAAATAAATAAATAAATAATATTTAATTATTGATTTTTCATGTTTGAAATTCATATATGTTATAAAAAATAATATAGAAAAAACTTTGATCATGCTTGTTGTCATCATCTATGATAATGTGACAATGATAAGAAATTGTAAGTTAATTTTGTAATGTATCCGACTGGCGACTACTTTACTACAACAATTATAACCTTTTTCCTTGTTTTTCTTGATTATTATTTTATTGTGTAATAAATATGAATCCATACGAAATCAACGAAATGCTAGAATCAGATTTCTATGACGATACAGATAATGATCCCGATTATGAAGCCGATGATATCGAAGAAAATGGTAATGTATTATATTCTGTTGTATATTATGTTAAATATTTATTGATATATTACATATATTATAATATATTACAGATGATGAAATGTCGGGGATACATTTACTTAGTAATGATGTAAATACTAATGAAACTGACACACTTTCTGGTATGTATTTCTGTTTTAATAATTTCACATATTATGTCACAGAAAATTACATTTGTTTCTAATAAATTTTAGATATTTCTCATATAAGTGGTTCTGAATCTGAAATGGCAGTTGATTCTCCACCAAACATTCAAGTTCCTGAACAGACTACATCTAATCAGCCAATTATTCGCGAGTGGAAAGCCGATGATGGTAATATTAATGCTTATATATTCAACACAAATGATGACGAAATTGGTGTAAATTCAGATCTCATTGAAACCTTACTAGATGGAACTCCATTAGATTTTTTTCAGTGTATAGTTAGTAATGTTATAATTCATAAAATTGTTACTGAAACTAACAGGTATGCTCATCAACAATTGAGGTCTAAAACAATATCTCCACATGCACGTATAAGTAAATGGTATGATACTAATGAATGTGAAATGAAACAGTTTTTTGGTCTTCTTATATGGACAGGATTAGTATCTCTACCATCATACCACCATTATTGGAGTACATCTACTATTTTCCAAACACAATTTGGCACCATAATGAGTCGTAATAGGTTTGAATCTCTGATGAAAACGATACATTTTTCAGATAATACTTGCACTGACCCTTCAAATAGGTTATACAAGTTAGGAACGCTTATCAATGAAATTATGATAAATTCTAATTTATGTATACAACCTAAACAAAATTTATGCATTGACGAATCATTAGTAAAATTTATGGGCAGACTTGCTTTTAAGCAATACATTCAGAATAAAAGGGACAGATTTGGTATTAAGGAGTTTAAATTATGTATTTCACCTTTTTATACGATTGCCATGAAAGTTTACTGTGGAAAGGAAGTTGATAACATGCTAAATGTTGGAAATGTAGGTAGTAGTATAGTTATGGAATTAGCTAAACCCTACCTTGACAATGGTCGGACAATATATGTTGATAATTGGTATTCCAGTGTGGAACTGGCCGAGTTACTACAAGCAAGAAAAACATATTTAGTTGGGACGCTGCGGCAAAATAGAAAATCTAACCCCAAAGATATAACTCAAAAAAAATTAAAGAAGGGAGAAATTGTTTCTCAAAGAAGTTCCACTAATGTTTTAATACTTAAGTGGCGTGACAAGCGGGATTTACTGATGATTTCAACCAAACATGATAGTACTACACAAAATCTCCAAATTAGAGGAAAAACAGTTACAAAACCAAAAGTAGTAGTTGATTACAATGTATGTAAAACTTCTATAGATATTTCAGATCAGATGAGCTCTTATTCCAACCCACTTCGCCGAAGCCAGAAATGGTATAGAAAAGTTGCATTAGATGCACTATTAAATATTAGTGTTGTGAATGCTCTTGTCATATTCCAAGCAGTTACCTCATCCAAATTATCAATTACAGATTTTAGAGCTCAACTTGTAGAACAGTTAATAAAAAAAGAGTCTATTCAAACAAATTTACAAGAAACACATAAATTAGTGAAATCGACTAGAAGTAAATGCAGCAAGTGTTATATAAAAATGGTAAAAGCAAAAGGCAGAACATTTGCACAAAAATATGTAAATAAAACATTTACAAAATGTTTTTTATGTGACGAAGTATTTTTGTATGGATTGTTTTTTTGAGGAACATAATTTTTCAAAAAAGTAATGATTCGTTTATTACTTACTATTATTTAAATATTTTAATATAAAAAGGTATTGGTTATTTTAATTTAATTATTAGTCTAATAATATAAAGAAGGTTATTGTTTTTTGTTATATTATTATCATTATATATTTATGTTACATTTTTTTTATATTTCAATAAAGTCTAAAATTACAAGTTATTTATTGTTATTACATTTTTATGTTATTACATTTTTACTCTACATTTAAAATATGTTCTGTGAACTATGTACAAGAATAAAATATTTTTGAGGGTCAAATATGGGTCTCACAATATCAGAAAAACAATACATTTTTTATGGGTGACTCAGTGTGGCCACGAGATCCATTTCGGGGTCTCACCCCTAATCAACTAAAAAATATTATTAACGCCATTTATTAACAACTTTAATGGTATGTATAAAATCTCAAGTCATTTGAACAATTTTTTTTTTCAAAACTATTTTTAGTGATTCATGAAAAAAGTGGCTTGGCCGTTAGGCAAAGTTCGGTGAGTCCCATATTTGGGCCTCATGGCGCTCAACGTGTTAATACAAAAAGTAAAATAATTAAAAAAAAGTCTTTATTACCGCCATGTTCTTGTAGAATGAAATGTTTTGAAAAATTTTCCAGTGAAAACAGAGAAATCATTTTCAATAACTATTACAATTTACCAAGGGAAAGTCAACAACAGTTTATTGCATCGTCTGTCATTGAAACTGATAAAAAAGTGCAAAGGGTCAGAAAAAACAAAGAAGTGGAGAGTAGAAGAAAATATAGTAGATTATATTTTCTTTCAAAAGGAAGTGAAAATATTAAAGTTTGTCAACTCATGTTCTTAAATACCTTATCAGTCACATTAAAACAAGTGAGGAATACTGTTGAAAAAAAAAAGATCAACTAATTCTGGTATGTGCAAAGTTGACAATAGAGGTAAACATGGAAATCATAAAAAAATCAATGAAAATGACAAAGAAATGATTCGTAACCACATCAAAATGTTCCTTTCTGTGGAAAGTCACTACTCAAGAGCTCACTCAGAAAAAACTTATTTGAACCCTGATTTATCTATATCTCAAATGTATAGATTATATGTCAGTTACTGTAAAGATTTAGAAATAGTTGCACTGAATGAAGCTATATACAGAAAAATTTTTGTTGAAGAATTTAATATGTCATTTAAGAAACCAAATAATGACACATGTCAGCAATGTGATAAATACGATATGATTATGAAATCAACTACAGATGAAGAAACACAAGAAATTGCTAAGATTTTTTTTTTGGACTCTAGATTATAATAGACAAAAAGATTATATTTTATCCTCCGTTTCCCAGGCAGTAGTTAAAAGGCATGTTCCTACAACAAAAGTTAGAAAACCAAAAGAAGTATCTAAAGTTTATAGTTTAAATTTAAACTCGACATCAGAACAAGTTCGCGTATGTAAACAATTTTATTTAAAAACATTAGCTATAAGTCATGGTCCTATCGATAAGGCATTCGAAGGATTTGATTCTGCATCTGGATTTTTTTCAAACACAGATAAAAGAGGTAAACATTCTGCAGCTAATAAAACATCCACTGAGGTAATATCTGAAATAAAATCTCAAATTGAAAAATTTCCTACAATGGAATCTTATTATTGCAGAGCAACTTCTGAACGTAAATACTTAGATTCTACACTGTCTATATCTAAAATGTATGAGCTCTATATACAGGATTGTAAAGAAAAAAAATTAGATCATAAATATTTTGTTTGAGGCAGCAAAAAAAAATGTTCCTGTGTATACTATGCATGACTGGCTTAATATCGACTAGTGTCGACTAGCTCGTTCTAATAGGTATAATAAAAAATGTTCTAGCTACACTGCTCAGGAATTGAAGTATACTGATTTTCTTGACTTGAAAAGTTTAGCAAGTTTAACAATAAAAAACCGTACAACTGATATACAAGGTAATAAAGTGAATTGGTTAAAAATTAAGGTTTTAAAATATGAGAAAACTGAGCCTGGTGTTATACAGTTTAAATATAACTGAAGACTAGAAATCAATAACGGGCTAAGTGCCAAAAAAAAAAAATTGAGTTTAACTGAGCTATATGCCATCGCCAACAACCTATAAAGAGGGCTATGTGCCACGACCATAATATTGGTGTATAAAAAACCCAAACAAATGTCGTGAAAGCTATGTGCCGGGTGTGGTTCTAACGGGCCAAGTGCCATTGCATGAATTTATATTTATTTTAAATTTTCCCCGAATTCATTGTATCTTATCGACCTGTTTAAAAATATATTTGATTGATTTATTTGACGATTACAGGCAAGTATGATGAGATAAACCATAAGTTTTTGGTCTCTGGCCATTCATATTTGCCATGTGACAGGGATTTTGCCCAAATCGAGAAACGAAAAAAGGTTGAAAATTGTCAAGTTCCTAAAGACCTGATTAAACTAATGGTGAATGCTACACCGAATAATTCTTTCATAGCTACTATGCTCCAACCTAACGACTTAATTGATTTTAAACAAGCAGCCGATTTATACATCAACACGACAAAGCTAAACATTTCTAAATGCAGTTGGATTAAAATTGAAAAAAATGGAATCGTATACGCGTTAGTGGAAGAGGTAGACCAACAAAATATCCTAATAACCTTAAACAATTATATGATAAGCCAAGACCAATTTCAACATTGAAAAAAAAAGATCTCATGAAACTTTGTAAGACTGAAGCCATTCCTGTAGAATTCCATGAGTGGTATCAAAGTATTCCGACATGTTCAAAACAAAAGGATACAGTGATAATCTCTGAATCTGAAAATGAGTCTGATTAATATTATTTATTTTAAGACTGATTAAAATAAAAAAAGGTACCTACTGTAGTTATTTAAAGAACTTGTCAATAAGTTATAATTTTTATAAAGTTTATATCATGTTTTTATCTAATTAAATATTATAAAAGTAATTTAATCTTTTATTTAAAATTCAAAATGTTGCTCATTAGTATTATAATATTATTATTTATTAAGTTATGTGATACACAAAATTCTTGTAATTGATTAGAATTATGATAATTACTAAAATATTTTGTTTATGTTTGTTTTTTAAAGTTTTAGTATTTTAAAGGTATAAAAAATATTGTGTTCTATTTTAAAGCTTATAATTTTTTTTTTAAATCTGTTCAATTGTTTTAAAGAGAAAAAAAGGTATAATATTGTATTTATTTCAATTGTGATGGTAAAAATAAAGTTTGTTATTTTAAAAATTTAAGTAAAATATAAATTTGATTGATCTTAAGTTTTAGGAAAATATGTAATGACTAAATTAATCATAATATAATAATATATTAAAAGAGTATAATACATTTTACATGGTTAATTATAAAATGTTCAAGTGAAAATTGTCACTTGGTCACTTTTTACTCTGAAGTTAACCCTACACTGCACGATGTGCCATATACGGTACAATTATTATTTACGATGAAAAATCGTAGTATAATTACAGAAAATACGCCATCTATTGAACAATATAATTCTATACATCTTGATCATTTAAAAAATCAATTTTATTAAAATCTCAGTAGATGGCGATAGCTGATTAATGTGGATAAAATATTGTGGCAGTCATCGATTACAAAAACGCATACAGCTCATAACGATATTGTTTAAAAATAGAAAAATGCCCATTCGTATGATTTGTCTTCTTTAATTTTGTATTATTTGATTAGCATTATCATTATTTAATCAAAATATATTATAAATCATATTATTGTGCCATATATGGCACACTATGCATGCATTCTATAAAAATAAATCGTTTTCAATAGGTCATTTCAAATGACTCATTTGTATCGCGTATCCAGTCCCAGTGGTTACATGCATTTCGCAAACGTTTTTTCTTGTGCGTTCCTCTTTTGTTTTTTTTAAATTTAATTTTGTTATAATTAACGTATTGTTTACAATAAATAATAATTATATCTTATTGAATCTGTGTAAATATGGACGATATTTCAAATAATATTGACGAGATTTTACACGCGTTGGATATTCCGATCGATAGCGATGATGATAATTGTGACAATTTTCTATCAGATGACGAACTATTAAACGGACTAGAAGATTTAGATGTATTTCAAGTCGATTTACATCCTAATATTGAAGATAATATTGATTTGAATGTACAAAACGATATAGCTGTTGAAAAAGAAAGAAGTAAGTCTCCAGCATATCGCCGAAAAACTCGATTTACATCCTTATATTGAAGACAATATTGATTTGAATGTACAAAACGATATAGCTGTTGAAAAAGAAAGAAGTAAGTCTCCAGCATATCGCCGAAAAACTCAACGCGTACTTCCAGACATTTCCAACAATAAAAAAACAAATAAACGTCCTATTTCACCGGTAAAGGTATATTCAAACGTAGATTGGAAAAATGGAAATTTGATTATGAATGAGCAGTTTATTAAATTTTCTGGAAATACGGACTTACCACCCGAAATAAAAAAATTATACACTCCATTAGAATTTTTCAAATATTTTTTTGACGATATTTTATTAGAAAAAATTCTTTATGAAACTATTCAATTTAGTATTGAAAAAAATGTAAATAAGCCTTTAAAAATATCTTTGGATGACTTAAAAAAGTTCATAGGTATTTTAGTGATGATGTCAATTATTAATTTACCTAATTCAAGAAGCTTTTGGAATGAAACCATAGGAAATAATATAATTCAAAATACCATGAGTGTAAACAAGTTTGAAGAAATCAGAAAAAATTTGCATTTTAATGACAACAATAAAATGTTTGCTTTGTTTACTTTTAAATTTTATTATACTTTAGCTTTAGAAACCCTGATGAAAAAACACCACGAGGCGCGCTAGCGTCGAGTCGCAGTTGTTGTGAAACGCACTATAGTAGTATCGCGAAATACAGCAGAAATTTGAAATACCGAGAAGTAAATTAGAATCTAACATACTTATAGTTTTAACTATAGCGCATGGTGAAAAACGACTGCTGGTACACAAAGGTGTGGACAGAAAAAAGCATGCGTTTAAAGCACTCAACAATCGCATGCGCTTGTCGAATAATTAAGAGCAAGTTGAAACGCAAGTGAAATCGACAGTCGAAAACAAAAACGCACTCATGTGGACATACCTTATGAAATGTGTATGTGGCGCGTATGACGCCAGTCGGCGTCAACAAGAAAAATACGCATGATTTTCTTCCGCACATACACAAATAAATACAAATATGATCCGCAGTGAACGTGTTAAGTGATAATAGTGACAATACCAACAATTTCAATTTATTCATTCATCATTGTTCAACCAGAACATTTTTGAAGTTCACCAACATATGTCATAATATTTTTGCTAATTAAGTATTTAAGCGTTTAACAGTGATAATATACTGATATAATATTATATTAATTAATATTATAATAATAATATAGTGTATAATATACTTAATGGCAATAGTTACACACACATGGTGCAGTCGAATAATCAAGGGACACGTCGGGACAATCAACAACAAGAGACTCGTCCCTTCCGCGGAACCATGGTCGACGCAACGATTTCGCGCAATCCGACAAAGACATCTGCAGCCAAGGCGTGAAAAGAAAATTATTCGAGAAACCAGTCGCGCAACACCACGTGGTTTGGGTTTCGACGGCGGCCGACGTCAAAATCGTACCGCACGACGAGACGAAGAGGAGCAAACAAAATGCGAACGTGCGCAGAAACGCGTACGACGAGTAATCATTTCGTACCGCAAAAAGCCGAAAAAGACGACGACGCGAGCCGCGAGTAAAACCGACGATTTAAAGTGTACTCACCTTGGACAAGTATCGTGCGAAGACGCCATGACAGTGTTCGGACAGGATCGATCACACACCAGCTCGGTTCCGTTGGCCATGGGCAAATGAACGATGGGTAGGGTGGGCGCTACCGTGCACACTTGTAAGCAACCAGTCGGCCGACGACTCGTTTCCCCTTCTCCGAGCAAACGGTGCGGACGTGTTGACGCGACAGTGCAGCCAATTGCCGGCCCCACGACTCGTGGTTTCGGTTTTTCATTTTTCCAAGAGAGTAACGACTGGCGGGAACTGCACACGATATGAATTTTCATTTTGAACCATATAAATTTTTTCGGTTCGCATTTGAATCATAATAATTATAGTAAAAGAAATAAGAAAAAAAAAAAAAGTACTCGACATTATTAACAAAGCATTATTGCATATTTCGAAAGAATGGCGATTTAAAAAATTTACCATAAAAATCTAGGCGATAGATATTTTCAACTACGTGTTACGTGCCACGCAGTTTATAGTAAAGTTTGTTTAATCGATCTCCAATCCGTCCGACAATGCGATGATGTAGGTAATTTTAAATAAATAAATACTGAGACGAGACTTTATTATAATAATTGGTTACGTTAGGTTATTGTGCAGAAATGATAATTGTTCTAAGTCCTTAGATTTTTACTCTAATATCAGACAGTATTATTTAGGTACTTACTTTATTTTTTCCTACATTTATTTATTTAATCCGTATTAATTTATTGTCAACTGATTATCCTACCGCTTTCCTTAAACGTCGCTTTTTTAGAACAAATGTAATAAATTATGTCGTTTTAGGGTAGGCTAAAATAGTATATACTCATTCATACATATTTATGTGCAATAAACACTGAAATTAATTTATTTTATTTTCTATAAACTATAATACTATTTTTATCCAATATAAAATTATTGAAAATAGCAATTAAAAGTATTAAATAATAATTATATAGTAATTAGTAAAATAAAAAACAAATTTATTTTTGATACATTATAAAAATATCTCATCTTAATTGGGAACATAAAGAGTTTTTTAAAAAAATGAAAATAATTTTTGGCAAAACATTATAAGCAATAATCAAGCATTATAAAAAAACTATATAAATAACAATGTTTAAAAATATATGAAAACAATTGTATAACATTAATCATAATAAATGAATTTAAATAAAAATATTATGGCAATATTGCAGGGGTAATAATATCACAGTAAAAATGTTGCAGCTAAAATATCGCAAAAACAAAAATGTTGCCGATACAAATATAGCACAAATAAAAATTACCAAAAATGTGGCCACAAAGTTTTTAACTGAGATATTATTACTGCGACAATATTGCAGCGATAATTTAATAGGACATTATACAAAACTGAGCAAATAGTTTCATGTAAATTATGAGATTGAATTTGATTTATAATCAAGTTCATTATCATTCTTATGACCAGGGTTCGGGACTTATAGCATTAAAAAAGATTAAAATATTGTGAGTACATATGCCCTGAAAAACTTAATGCAAATATATGCACTTAAAATGTAAAAACAAGCACTTAAAAAAAAGTAATTAAATTTTGTAAAATTGTCATATATAGTAAATAATTTGAAACTCAGAAAACAGCGGGTAAATATAATAATTTATAGCACTTGAACATAAAAAGAATGAATATAATATTAGATGTAAAAAAAATTGATTCAAAAAATTAGTCAATAGTTACATAAAACTGAAATTTATTTTTTCCAGTATTTCAATTAAATGGATTTTTGATAGTCAATCAAGTTAATGTGCAATATTTTTATGAACTATATATAAATAAATATTTTTACTATGGTCAAAATAAATTTTTGTAAATTTTGAAAAAATTATTATCCATAGATAACAATAGAAGTAATTGTTAAAAATCTTTAAACAAGCGTCAATATTGTAAAATAAAATTTAATTATTCAAAAATTTACAAAATAAAAAATTTTGTATTTAAGCTATTTGTGCTTTGAAATGTATTTGTATACCACTCTGCTATATTATACTACATCTATGATAGATATACAACTGCCATAAGTCCCAAACCAAATATTTTTTAATTTGCATTACTATTGCTAGATGACACACTATGATGACCGGATTTGTTTTCATTTTTTAAATTCTCACTTTGGCCATTAAAATTTTTACTTCTTTGAGTATAGTGAACATTTTTATGATGGTGACCAGCGTTTTCAAATGATTGATCATCTTGAATTTTAGAATTGTTTTGTTGGTTACGCCAATTGAGTTTATATTCACCTCTACCTCTGCCTCTACCACGACCTCCACTGCCATCAGTTTGTTTAAGAGTTGAGTTCTTTTCTATTGATACGGTGTGTACATTTTCCAAAGAAGTATACCGATTTTCAAACTTTTTTTGTTTTGAATCATAAGATGCATGTAATTTTGATGTCGATACATTTAAATCAGTCCCAAGTTTATGATTTGTGTACACTGGTGGTTCTTTATTTGAAGTTGAATTTTCATTTTTACAAGTCCCCTTTTGATTAATGTTTTTCGAAGTAGATGGGTATTGATGATTATTTTTATTGAAATTGTTTTCTGATGGATTTACTTGTTGTTTTCGCCAATTATCATTTTTGCTAACATTATACTGTTTATATGTTTTATTTGGGTATTTCATACCTAAATTATAACCCTCCTTTTGTTTATGAAAAATAGTATAATTATTGTCATAAAGATTCTGATGTTCATATATTTTAAGTGTTGACAATTTATTGAAACGATCACATGTGTATTTTACAGTTTCTTTTTCTTCATTGCTCCACTCATGGTGATCAAGATTATTCATTACTTTTTTTACCTCTTTTGATAAATTAACAAAGAATTGGTTTTTCTTGAAATTAACACATTTCATAAACAATGGATAAGCTGTCTGAAATTATAATAAATACGATTATTATGATAAATATTATAGCATTTTATTACAATCTAATAACATTTAAAAGTTAAGAACAGCTTAAAAAATATAATGCATTTTAAATGAAAATTAGAGCATAGGTAAAGTATATATAAATATATAAAGTATTGGCATGACTAATAGAAAGTTGTAAATCGTAAAAGGCCAACAAACCAAAACAAAAAAGGCGGGGTTGATTTATTTTAATCTTTTGAAAGGAATATTGATGGTCAGCAAACAAGAAGTAAAACATAAATTAAACTTTGAAATTCAATTGAATGTGTCATAATCATTACCATAAACTGTAAGATTAAAGGTAAATTAAGGATTAAGAAATGTAATTGAGCAAAATATAGTATATAATTGAATACCTTTATCTTATTTAATTTTTATTCAAATGAATAACACTATTAAGGAATTTTATATGTTTGAATTAAAATTAATTCTTAGAATACAGAATTAGATATATACTTTTATTCAAAACAAATATTTACAACAACTAATTTCAAAGATAAAAAAGAAACTATTAAACATTATTTGTAAGTTTTTTTTTCAATTCTTCAGTTTCAATAAAAAAAAAACTACTACAATAATTAGAAAACATTTTATCTAGAGTAACTTCAGTCTAATTCTAAATTTAATATGAAGTTGCATGGAATCTTTGAATTTATTACTAAATTTATTAATTTAGGTGTTCATAGAAAAAATTAATAAAATAATTAAATTTCAGTTTTTCTCAGAATTTAAAAGGCGTTCTTTAAAAAAATAAACATACCTAAATAATAATAAATAGCAAAAGAACTAATTTTTTTTTTTTAAGGATACAAAAGTGTTTATTATTTTATGGTCATATTTTATTTACTCACAATTAAATGTTGTTTTTTTAATGTATCATCAATTTCTTGATCCATATACAATTTTAGATATTCCATCAATTCTTTTTCTTTATGTTCATAATAATAGTAGTACAACAATATTTGTGATAGAATAATAAGCCTCCTTTTTGGACTTGGAAAAACCTCATAAATGGTGAATAATGATTTTACCAAAGGAAATTTATCAATAGGTTGTAACAAGCACTCGACTTTTATCAATTTCAATGAACAATTAAAATTACCAGCAGCCACACCACGAGTTAGATACATTTTTGATTTTGCATAATCCTACAAAAAAAAAAAAAAACATTTTATAAATGTTGTCCAATAATAAAATAATAATAATAATAATACTTTTTCATATTTAAGATAATAGTTTCCCAAAACTTCATCTATTTCGACATTTTTTATAGGAGCCAGTTTTTGAAGTAATTGTTCCATTGCAGGTTTTGGGAAATACTCTTTTGGACAATTAATGCAAATTTTTAGGCAACAATATAATTCTTTTACATCATCTTTGGCCAACTCCATGGCTTTTCTAAAAAAAACAAATATAACGTGGTTAAAATGAATACAATAAAATCGATGAACAACAAATAAAATAGTTTTCTTTATAAACAAACATAAGTTGTATACAATTCAGTGTAATTTCATAAAAAAGACATCCACTCTATGAAAAGTATCCATTCTATAAGTATCAATATTTTTATATTATGTATGATGATTTTTTTTATATAATATATAAATGATTATTTTTATGAGTGTGAAAAATGTGAACCGTGAAACCTCCCCTTAACAAACACCTGCAAACTGCAGACATTTTTACTACTATCTACAGGAAAACATTTTAATAACAGTTACTCTTTTGGTATTATAATTTTTGATATCAATCATTTTTATCACAAATTTAGAATTTTGGAATGTTTCGATAAAATTTCTACATTCGTATGTTATATTTTATTACTAGTACCATTGATTTTATAATATAGTATATTATACTATATACTATATACTATTACTCATTAACTTTAATTAATACTTACAATATAAGATCTGAAGAACGTGAATAGTAATTTTTGGACTCCTTATTATTTCCATTACATTTCAAATCAAATGCAGCTTCTACAAAAGTCACAGCAGCTTGAATTAAAAATCGATGATTGGTTTTAGAAGTACATAACATTTCAGCAGCATCCATCTCATCTTTCTCAGGCATTTCAAATTTATTTTTATAATAACGTCTAACACGTCCTTTGGCTTTTAACCAAACGATTATCCATTCAGATTCAGTTGAATGAAGGTTACAAGCTTGTTCAGCAAATTGTAATGCAATATCATTTCCCATAGGCGGATATTCCATAAATACTCTAGCTTTAACAGCACATATTGCAGCTTTTTCAGCTCGATTTAAACTTTTAACTGGTTTAACATCTTTCATTATCTAATAAAAAAAAAAAAACTAATTACCATTAATGATACAAATAAGTTTTGATATAAATTTATTAAAATATTAACTCAGATTAACCTTTTCGGAATCAAAATTCAATGTTATAGCAATAAAAGCATTGGTGGCCCGAGCAATATGGTAGTAAGCATCTGAATAATGTATATTTGGCTCATAAAATGTACATGACTCCATAAATTTGACAACCTTCTCAATTTGCAATAATGATTCTTTGTAATGCTTACTATTGTAGAGTTCATAACAAATGATAAGTTGAAAAAAAAATCTGAAACATAAAAAGCAATTTTTTATAGGTATACAGTGGCGCCAAAGTGTTCAAAATGTACTATGACATCGAACATCAAGGCGCTATTATTAAGTATAAATCTAGTATATTCTACAATGATAATCGACATAATCCACTATCTACTTATAAAATAAATGTAGCAGCTACTTAGGCTACATAATAATAATTATTATATAATATAATTATACATTTACACCCATTATTATTAATCATTCATATATTGCATTGATTTATCTTTAAAATTCTTTATACATAAAATTCTGAGCCTAAGAATGGACCCCATTACCCCACCTACAGCCCCCCACCAATAAAATATACTATGACATCTGTCATAGATAAACTAGGTGATCACTTTAAGTATATCGTCTATAATGAAACAATCTAATTTTAAATATAGGTAAAAATATAATACAGGTACTTTTAATCATGGTTTTTAAAAAGATTTAATTGTATTACCTGTTTAAATTAAACTCATCATCTTTGACCATAATTAATTCGCATTTGTTCTGAATCTTTTCGATAAAATTCAAAATTAGATTTTGTCTGGTTCCTGTTAGTCCCATAATGTCCCACGAAAAAATGCTCTCATAGTTTTTTTCGATTTGCCGTAGCTTGGCTTGAGCGCTATCATCCAATTTGAATTCTTTATCATCATTAGCAGACAAGGCAGCCATTGCATCCAATAGGCCGTCGTCGCAAGTAGCCATTTCTGAAGAGATTGTTATAGATATATTGTGGTGCACTGCAGATATCTACAACAATATTAGTCGAGACAACAAAATATAAGACATAATATCATCATAGGCCATAGATGAAAGTACAATAACATTTGTGGAAGGAAGGCTATAAAATTTCCCACTAATTTTTGTTGACCGCAAGAATCACAAATTTAAAATGAATCAACACAATGAAAAAGTAATTAACAAAATATAAGACATAATATCATCATAGGCCATAGATGAAAGTACAATAACATTTGTGGAAGGAAGGCTATAAAATTTCCCACTAATTTTTGTTGACCGCAAGAATCACAAATTTAAAATGAATCAACACAATGAAAAAGTAATTTTTGTGAGAAAAATAATATGAACAAAATAATAAATAGGTACTTAATTTGATTTTCACTAGTCGGAAGGTCCTTTTTGGAATGATCAAACTAGAGATGAACTGAAATGAAATAAGCATATGTAACATGTTCTTGTATACATTAGAAAACGCAACGTTTCAAGGTTTGTTATCTCGTTGGGCGGTCATTCTGAACCCGATACCGACGAAAAGAAAGAATCAAATCGTTGTATGAATAATAAAATAAAAATAAAATGTATATCCAACTGTAGTAACTTACTGCAGTAGACATTAAATAACAAACGTCAAATTGATCGAAAACCAATTAGTCAGTGAAATAACGAGAGCCGAGTAGTGGTGGCGGTATCAACATTTAACTGCAACGTCGTAAAAATTAAACGAAACAAAGAAAAATAAACAATATTTAGAAAAAAAAATACTACGACATATTTTGATGGTACCAAAAACACACGTTTATCTTCGAAATGGGAAGTCCAATCTCACTATCTCCGCAGTAACCACCAAGTGGAGAATTTCATGTGATATTACAGGACAATAATAAATAATGACATAGTCAACAACAAACGCAATATCATTTCATATTGCCTACTGCTTCGAGTCCTAGTGTTTCTAGTGTTTCATCTAGTGTTTCTCAAACTGGATCCGATCATGGGTTCCGCGAAAATTGTACTCTTTTTGCCAAACGTTCGACGAAATGAAAATTACTTTGAAAGATATAACTAAAGATACATTATGATTACTTTTGATTTGGTTTACTACTGTGTCCACTCGGTTTCACCGGGTCATTTAATCGTCGTCAGTCGATGATGTTGAAATTATGAATTGAATAAGTGTTATTTGAAATAATTGTCGTTATTTTCGGTGCGAATAATCCTCGCACAGAATGTCGCGATGGCGTTTAAACACAATTGAAACGAAATAGGGATTCCGCGATTAAAAATGGACGTCGACAAAGATTCCACCGATGGAAAACATTTAAAAAAAACGCCGGTTTAATCAACGGTAGACATTTTTACGTACCGATTTCTTTCCCTCGTCACCAAAATTCATTCGACCGCGAACCGTGGCATTTGTCTACATCACTGCGATTCCGAAGCGTAAATGAATAATCAAATGCAGTCTGTAGGCAGTCGGAACTCGGTAGGTATTTTGCGAGAAATTTCAAAATTTTTACATAAATACCGGAATATTATTATAATGAATATAATGTATTTTCTGATAAAATGATAACGAAATAACACCATGTTATCATTGAAACCGTTTGGAAATACAGACGACTGGCGACTGGAACGAACAATGGATTTATATCGACTGTAAAATTGTTCTTCAAAACTGTTGTCCAAATGACAAGACTTATTAATCGCGAAATTATTAACAAACCCACAGTTTAACAATAATAATATACGTCGCTTCGCGGCAACACACGTCGTCGTTGGTCGTTCTAAATGAAAAACAAAACTGAAGTCCGATCAAGTATAAGGTTTTTTTTAATGGTATATTATAGTGACGAGTGAACGACAATTCGACAAACAACTCGGACGTTCATTAAATAAATACCATTTGAAATTCAGAAGGTGCTCAAAAATATATGTGTTTAAATGCAATTACATGCATTACGTTCATAACATGCGAAAAAATAAAAAATTAGTTCTATTTAATTGAAAATAAACCAATTCGTGGACATATCTAACGGCCAGTCGATTTGGACAAAAGGAAAAGGACATTGCGCGCATACGTTTTCTATCTTATAAATGCGATTTTTGATATATTAACCTCCATGCATCAACTTACCCGTGACCGTGGAGGTATTGAATGAATGGTCTAATTCGTTTTTTTTAAACTACGGCTGTTTGAAAAAGTTGAATGCAAATTTCCATGGTAAACAGTGGTGTAACTGAGGAGTATAAATTATGAATGAAGGTAGCAATCTATTGCTACTTTTATATAGTTTGATATAAAAAAAAATGTAGGTACTTGATTACTTGAATGTCCGAAGAAGTTTTCCAAAATTAAAAATCATAAAAATTACAAAAAGAGATGCAAATTTACATTTATTTAATTTCTTAAAAACTATACTTATTTTATTTTAATATAATAAAAACAGGTGTAAAAAAAATAATCTTAACTATATGCTTATTAGGACCTTATCAAAAATGTATATAATATCGATTGAATCGAACAAACAAATATTAGCTTCTAGGCCCGAAGGATACATCAAAAAAAAAAATACATTAAGGTTAGAGCTATTTTAAATTTCTTAAGGCCATACAATATTCTAAGTCTAAATTACATTTTTGTCTAATATTATTAATGTTTTCATCATTTTCGTGAATGAACTTATTTACTAAAAATAATAAAAATTATTTAGTAAAAATGCTGCACAAACAATTTGCCATTTTATTTACGACGAATAAAATTAGCATTAAAAATGAAAGTAAACGTGACTGTAGAGCATAATATGACGTATTGGTTTCATACACAAAGAAAGATTTTATACTTTTATATACATTTCGTTGATTTTTTAGGACCAACTTTTTATCCTTAGATATGAAAAAATGAATTTTCAATACTGTAAATTTAAAAAATAGCCATTGTATGGTAAAAAAATTGTAATTATTTATGTAATAAAAATATCTTTGTAAAATACTATAACTGTTTAGAAAATCTATTCTATTTAAAATTTTCGGTATTATTATGATGTTTATTTTAAAATAATGAATTTGTTTTTTTTTTTAAGTAGTGTATATTTTAAATTTCAATCAACCACAAATTACTAGTTGTAACCCCTTTAATCCGGCCCGCAAGCACTGCTTAACGTGGCAAATTAATCAAAAATATGTAAAAATTTAATTAAAATTTGTAACGTATAACAATGATTAATTAAAGAAAATAAAAAAAAATTTACTACACCGAATTTGGTTTTAAACAATTTTTAATACAATAATAATATACCTAACCGACTATAGTTTGAACTGTGTGTTTTTAATTATTATTTTTATAAGAGTATAATTATAATTATAATATTATAGACTTGATGAAAAACATTCGCATTTTTATTGGATATTTAACAAAACAAGAGTTAAATATTCTTTAGACATAATATAATCTAGACAAAAATATAATTTTGACTTAATAATTGCATTAAAATGTTATACACAAAATAGGTTCATTAGAATAAATGTTTAATGGACTAAATACCCTAAGCTAATATTCAGCTAACTGTCCTTAATCATATACATGTAACAGCTTAAACATATCAATTACAATAAAACTATAATTATTTACAAACTTCTACTATTGGAACTTTTAATATAGGATCAGATATTAAAGAACGACACAAAGGACAATGCTTACTAAGCTTTATATGATCAAAGTAACACTTATCACAAAAACATTGATGTAGACATGGTCTGATTACAACAGTAGCTTTATAAATTTCACAACAACCGATACAAGGTATATCAATGTCAGTTTCAGCTGAAACATTAAATAAATAAACATTACAATTAATAGTTGAGAAAGTGTACATAAGCATGAAAACAAATTACTGAAATTATGTGTTTTGACAATAATAAAATTAGATTCTTAATCAAGTCAAGTGAATGTTAGATAATGATTATAAATAGTATAATTATGGGTAGAGTGGTTGATTTGGAAATGGAAATTTTCCAGATGGCCAGGACCCCACATTATGATTTTTTAATATATATTTTACAAAATTATTAAATGCATTGATAATTTATTATTAAAAGTCTTTTAACACTAAAATTGTTGTATCATCATTTTCATAATATTACATAAATTATAAACAAAATAGTTTATATAGATACTCCATAATATAATATTTTTGTATTCATTTTTACTACATTGATGTTATATTTTAACTATTTTATTAAATTTTTTTTAATTTTCAAGATTTATATATTTATTGATAATAATTGTATTTATTACTATACTTAAAAATACTTTTAAAACACTATACTTTATGAGGAAAATTACATTGACTTAAAATATTGAAAAAAAAAAATTGTATTGCATAAATATAATAATACCTTTATTATAAGTTTATCATATATTAAGTATATCCAGATCAAAATAATGCTATAGACAATTTGTTATTATAAAACATAGTTATTAAAGTTTTAATTATATCATTTTTCTGGTAATTTTGTGGGCTCTAAAAAACTAATATGAAAGTTGAAATTGAAAATGGTAAGAAAAAAATTTTAAGTTATCAATTCGAAAAATATGTAGATTGTAGCCATCTGGTCTTTTGTTTTAATCTCCCGGCCTGAATTAAGTTCTCACTCCACCCCCCCCCCCTCCCTCTCATCAAGAATTATAAAAGTTATCTGATTAAAAGAACTTAAACTAAATAAAAAAATATATTTCCTAAGAATTAGCATACATAAATGTATAATGATTCTCACTTCTTTTAGTATAGAAGGTAACATCAAATTTAAATTTAACATTATCCATTGTTTTCTTGTCATCTTCACTCCAATGTGGATTAGCATTCAAGCATTTAATTTCTGACACTAGTTCATAAAAAAGCGTTTTATAATTGAAAAAGGATTTTGAAATATATAATGAATGCATTGTCTGAAAAAAAAAAAATCAAAGTTAATAACAAAATGAGTATTATATTGTATACTAAGTTATTAGTACAAAAATGTTAGCATGCATTATTATATATATAATAAATATTGTAAGTGATTACAAATAAAATAATACTTAGTGTTAATTACAATTAAATGTTGTTTCTTTTGTACATAATCAATGTCTTGGTTCAAATAAGCATCTAAATAGAAGAGTAACTGCTTTGGATTTTTTTCAACATACATATAATATATTATGATTTGCAAAATTATGATAAGTCTTCTCTTTGGGCAATCATGTTTTTCATATAACGATGTCAGGTACTCCACAACAGGGAATTCTTTTGCTGATTTTAATAAACATTCAACTTTCAATAATTTTAATGAGTTTTTAAATGAACCATTTGAAGAAGCCATTACCATATACGTTTTTGCTTGTTTATAATCCTATAAAATATAATATACTAAATAATAAATACAATAAAAATAAATATATTACTATGTAATAATGTATTGAAAAATACACCTACTATATGAAGTTTAAATTAATTTTTAAAAATATATGTAAATTAGCTGATATTTTAAATTAGAATATTGTAAAAATTAAAATTATATTATAATAATTATAATTTATAAATATTGTTTAAAAATGTTTATTAAAATCTACAATGTTATAATCAAAGCTATTTCTCAATAAAATAAAATAATTTCTTCAACATACTTTTGCCATTTTTAAATAATATAATCCAAGTATTTCATAGATTTTATTTTTATTTTCTATTTGACTTAAACGAGAAACTATGCTTTTAATAATTTCTTTTTTTTGCTTTGTTATAAAGTTAGGAAGGTCCAAGTATATTAAAAGACAACGATACAACCAATAACAATTATTTGATGCTAAATTATATGCTTTCCTGAAAAAACAAAATATAAATATCATTGTTTGAACATATAATTAATTAAATTATTAACTATAAAAAACTAATGCAAGTATAAAACTTTAGATTAGTTAGATTAGTGATTAATTACTTACATTATCAGTTTAGCAGATGATTTGAAATATTGGTTAGACTCTTTAGCTTTTGATTTTGTTTTACTGAATCTAAGAACAAAACCAGCTTCAGAGAAAACTTTTGCGGCACTTAAAAAATATTCTGGATTGTCATTTTGGGAACTCAATTTATTTGCAGCTTCTAATTCATCTCTTAAAGGAAAAGCATGTATACGATCAAACCTTCTTTTTCGCCCCGTAGCTTTCAACCAAATGGTTATCCAATACAATTCAGTATAATTGAAATTTCGAGCAGTTTCGGCAAACTTCACAGCAAGTAGATTATTTTCTGGTGAATATTCCACAAAAGTTATAGATTTGATTGCGTAGACTGCCGATTTTTCTACATTATCAAAACTGGAAAACAGTTTAATATTTTTAAGCACCTAAAAAACGAAAAAAAATAAAAAATAATAAACAATTACAATTACCACTATTACTAATTTCAAACAATAATTAATTTTAAAAACTATGAGTAAGTAATCTTACCTATTAATAAATAGTATTTACATGAAATAAAGCAAAACTATTTTCTATTAATATCTTACATAAAAATAAATATCTACTTGGTGCTTCTCTAAATTTTCCTTCTTATAAAGTTCCTTTTTACTTACTCAGTGGTGAAACAAACAATCAAAATTGTAATGAGGCAAATAATTAAATTTTAACTTACCAACGACCAATCTGTATAGCATATTTTTTATAAAACCATGAATTTAATTAAATTATCTTTATTTATCTAATATATGATCAATAATTTATAATAATTATAACATTTATCTGTTGGAATTACCTGTTCAACATCATTATCTAAAAATGCCATGATATAAGCCTGAGTAGCATGTGTTATGTGAAAACAGGCGTTAGAGATTTGATTAAAAAATGTATCCTTTTTGGTACACTGGAGGGTTTGAATCAAATCGTTAATAGTAATTAAAGCTTTAGAAACATCACCATTTAAGAATACTTCATAGCATATAATTAAACGAAGGCACATTCTAGAAATAAAAAATCAAATTATTTAAGTCATTTATTGGATTACAACATTAATTACTTACCCATTAATATCAAAAGTGTTCTTATTTTCAAACAAAATCTCTTCTTTTTGTGTTACACATTCCAAAATATTAGGCAGCTTGTTTCTTTGCTTTTTAGTTAAATCATCAATTTCCCAAGAGAAAATACTCTCATAATTTTTCTTGATGTCCAATAGCATATCATGATATTTGGACTCTGGTGGAAGATTTGGAACCAACTTTTGTTGATGATTAGAGCATGATGAGGATGCCATAATTGATAATGCTTAGGGTATCAATGTCTGTACTCTGTTTAAGTGTTCAGCTCAAATTGGTTTAAACTAAAATGTAAAAGAAAAAAAAAATCAATAATATATACACACACATAATATGAACAATTAATATATTTGTATGAACTAAGACTTAATTACAAAACTAATATATAGTACTATTAAAAATATAACTATTTTTCTACAAGTCATAAAATTATTTGAAAATAAAGTCTCATAAATACATTAATATTTATCATTATATATTAGGAAACCAGACACTAAGACACAAATAATAGATAACAGTCTAAGCAGTCAATCAAAATGTGAATATAAAGTGAACATCAGTTTCAATATTGAACACTGATTCAATTTAGCACACAATAAGATTACATGATATTATTAATTTTTTAATTAAAAACTCTTGAATTTTAAAACGAGTCACACCTTGATTTATCTAATATTCAGTCAAATCTGATATTGATAATTGTGTCACCTATGCTAATAATTGTCATGCATTCATGGGTATTTTGTTGCGATTTGATAGGTATTTCTTCAAACTCTAATGATATATTTAAAATATGCATCTAGAGAATACAATTTGAATTCCGAAATAAATTTACCTACTCAATATAATTCATCAAAGGCCACAGGAAGGTGCAACTATTTAAGCTTTTTTACCAATTGAAAGTATGTTGTTGTATAGTGTTAACAGCAAAACCTTACATTCAGAACACAAACCAAATATGATAAAATATTATTCGTTTATTTTTTTTTTTTCGTAAAGATATTAGGTCCCACTGAACAGATTCATGTCAATCAACATCGTTATAAAAATTAAATCTATAAAGCTAAACTATCAGTACCATGGCATGTTTCATTAGTAAACAAAATTTAAAAACTTAAACATGAATATTAAATATTTCCTATTTTGGAATTGGGACAGAATGATTACTGTAATTTGTTCTAGAAAAAAATTTGTTATGAATGTAGTTTGGCTCCCGAAAGATTTTTTTGCTTTCAAAATGTGTTTTTAAAGGCTTCATTTGAGGGCACTTGAAAAAAAATCAGAAGAATTTCTTTTGAAGGTTATGGCACAAAAACCTAAATTTTTCAAAAACTATTTCTCCATGTTTAAAATACCAAAAGTGCTCATTTTTGAGTTTTTTTTTTTTCAAAAGATGCATTTTTTTTAATACTCATATGAAATTTTATTAGTAAAAATCGAAAATTACCAATGATACTTATATCAGGAAAAAGTAATTTTTTTAAATTATCAACTTAACTATTAAAAAAAGACTTATAAGCAAATGTACCTTTAATCACGAAATAGGATTTACTACAATTCGTCTAAGCTTTCAACTCTATGGCATGTCACTATTAGAAAGAAAAAAAAAAATTATATATACTATGTTATTGAACCATTGTAACACATGAAATGAAAAATGTACAGTGCAACCTGTACAAATATATAACTACCATAGCACATATACATACCAAATTGGACAGTTCTTAACTGGTAAAATTTGGCATCATCTTCAAACGGTTTATCCTTAAAACGAGTGATGTATTTCGGTAATGGACTTCATTGTTAGAGCAGACTTAATTTTTACAATGGAAAAGAATTAATAATTAATTTATGGTTTTTAACAGTTTCGACGAAATACTTACTTTTAAACCACACTCAAAGGTATATATAAAGTCATCTCACACCATTGTCTCCTTTTTGTATGTCCAGTGGCCCCAAATTTCCTGAAAAAATAAATAATACCTCCTTGATAACTCCATAAGTAATAACATTAATTCACCGGTGAGACGGTAAAATATTTTGAATTTCAAATGTCGTCCACAATACCTTTTCATTGTTCCGCGAACACTGCTACAGCGCTACACGATTGCATATGACATATTATATTAATTATATTATTCAATTAATAATATTATAATGAATCCGTGTTGTAACGTGATGCTCCATGATCTAAAATTAAGATTCGAAACTCACAGTGATGCCATGGAAAAATACACGATGTCATATCAACCATATCAACATGGATCTCTTTGGAAATCGGTATGTTCGGTGGTTCATAGATAATAATTTTATTATCAATAGTTGGGTAAACAAAATATGATATTTTCAATTAATTTCTTGAGATTTGTATTCAGATTTCAGTTCTTCGCGTCGTAAATTTATGTAAATAACATTGTGAATACAGTTTTAGCCGCCAAGACGAGCCTTACCGTTAGTTATTGATCGATTTAAATTTTTGTGTTTCGTAGCGATACTTTTAGCATTAATTAGTTCCCGAGAAGAGTATAACGAATTAGTATCGATTGTCAATTCCGTTGGAGATGTCGAAGAGAAATAAAATCGCATGCATCAAACCACCCGAACCGTCGTTTTTGAGAAAGTTAAAACAAGAAGCCAACTATAGAGAAGGCCCAACAGTGGACACCAAAGTAAGACGGTTATTATTTCGGGACTCATTATTATTATTACTCTAATATCAACATTGCAGTCAGTCCTCCATACAGTTCAACTAGGTGTACTTTAGTTATTTTAATTTTTCTAGAAAAGTGACCTCCCGGCTTATGAAGATGACGAATCTTACGACGATGACAATCCTACAGTCGTTGTTTTAAATGAAGGTGATCTCACTTCTGAAGAAGCATTAAAAGAAAAATTAACCAAAGAAAAAGGTATAAACTTTGTATTTTTATAATCATATTTGGCCTTTTATGCAAAATACTTGTGTAATTACCTTTCGTATTCGCCCGCTTGATGTTGTTCTTGTTTTTCTGTCCAGATTTTAAGAAATAAATTAAAATATACAAATATGTTGTTTTTTTTCTTAGAAGAGAACAATAAACCAGCGGATTTATCAAAGCGTATAATTTTTAAGCGGCCTGCTAAAAGTGCTCCACTTACAGAAGAAAAACCTAAAGTGAATAAAAAGAAAAAACGAACTGAAAAATTGGTTCTATCATTTGATGATGAAGAAGAATGTTCATAAACAGGTGTTTAATATATTTTTAAATTAATATTAGTTTATCAAATAAAATAAGTTTTGAATTAATAATTAATAATTTGGTATATTTGTAAGTGACAAAGAATATTTGGTATTCGTTTATTATTTGTTTTTTAATTTGCCAGATCATTTCGAATTTTTCTAGTTAAACTCCCAAATAATTACTATTTTTCAAATTATTATTGATTCTCAAACATTTTATTTTAAATTACTTTTTGCTTTTTAATGTTGAATTGTTAAGTTAGCTGATTGGCACTGCTCCTTCAATGATATTTATTTATTTTAGCCTGGAAATTTTGAAAAGTTAATCAATCATCATCAATTTTCCTGAACTAATTTTAAACACATTTTATAACTTCAAGTTTATATTTACAATACCTAATTTATAACATCTAAGTGTTTAATTTATTTTCTAGATTTGATCCATCAACTGTAAATTCAGTAATTGAATTGCTTATTAAAATTATTTCAAGTATTGTAATAGATATTAAAAAAATCTTTTAATAATCAATGTTAGAATTTTTTATGGTCGAGTGGATTTAAAAATATACCCCACTGGTATTGTATTTATAAAATAAATTGCTGAATTATCCGGCTCTGCCCATATTCAATAATTCAAATAACAAGTGAAATAATTAATAAAATTTATTTTTCTTTTGTCAAGTTAAAGAGAATAATTTAATTTTTACTTTATTATTCGTCGTACTGTTTAGAAATGTATCTATTATATAAAATTTAAGTTGAATTAAAATATTAAAATATTCAATATTTGCATTGTTCAAACAATTAATACAAGTGTTTTTATTTCTTCAGGTGCTGCATGACCTGTTTTTTGTTTTTACGTGATGAAAGTTTTGATCGACGAATGTAACATAATGCAATATGATGTACTATATCTATGTCAAGATGGATTCTTTAAATGCGCTTTTGATGGCGTGTACTCGGTTTATGAAAAACGACACATGTAAATCAACATTAATGTATATAATATGTGTTATTGTTTACGACGACGACCTGGATCACATAATATAATTGTTTTATGAACGAAACGAGATCTAAGTAGTTTCAAAATATCTGGTGGGCAAAAACACTATTTTTAATGAAAAGAAAAAAATAAATCATAATATTTATTTTGCCACGTTCACTAAGAATCAATGAATCGAGAAAGATAAGTCTTTCATTTATGGTCCAAGATTTAAATCCAAAAAACATACAGATTTTATTTATTTTTTTAAATATATGATATAATAATATTTATGTTTATTTGGCGTTCGAATCAATTTGTATTATCCATTTCACGACGAAACGTAATACATTGTTAATAAGTGATTATTGTACTTTCAATTGGCTTTTATTTTTTGAAATATTAGTCTTAAGTTTATCGAAATAACGTTGACTGTGTAAACGTTTAATTTAACTGTTTGTCCTTTGTAGTATTGCTTTGGTAGTTGACAATATTCATAGATATTTCATTCGACAACGTTTATACCTAGTCATTATACAGTGTATATTACATTATCATAAAGTAGAGAACTCTCAGACTTGAATTTTTTTTTTTTTTCAGTACTGCGTGTTTGTCTTGAAGAGTATTTACAGTGTAGTTATATTATCAAACAGCAATTAAGATATAAACTTGAGCTGTCGGTTTCTTTTTTTATGTATTCGACAAACAGTAACACCTCATATTATACTGAACAGTTCAAATAATAAATAATTCGTCTAAAGACAGCAGAGATGACGTGTTGTATGAAGAGTGAAGACGTTTTGCTAAAAACATAGAAAAAATTTATCGATTTGGACAAAACATCTATAATGATTTTCTATTGATTAAGAGAATCCGGTTCTAACAGTTTATTTGGTCAAACAACATGTAGAATTAAAAATAAACGCAACCATAAGGGGAAAAAAACCACACGTTTTGGAAAAGCCGACAAGACGAAAAAATGTAATTCTGTTTTCGATTTCCCATGTACATTATGACAAGAATGGTGTACTCTAAGTTATAAAATCAAAAGATTATCGGTGCACGCAAGCAAGGCCAGACAGAGGCCCCCCCGAAATTGTTTTAAAAGTAGAACAATTTTAACATGTATTAAGAATAATTGTATATGTATCTTCATTAAACTGATAATTGGAAATAAGATAAAATGTATTGTATCGTAACAAAGATTAGTATTGATAGGTAACAGAATAAGTGTTGTACATAAGTTGTGAACAATTATTGCAATTAAAATAATAACGACATATAATTGTAAAATGTTAAAATTTTTATTTCAAAGTTTAAGAATATAAAATTATTAAAATGTATATTAATTTCTAAATTAATTGTTATTAAAATGTATATTAATTTCTAAATTAATTGTTAGTAAAATGTATAATAATTTCTAAATTAATTGTTAGTAAAATGTATATTAATTTCTAAATTAATTGTTATTTAAATATATATTTTATTTCTTAATTAATTAATATTAATTTAATATTAAAACATCTGAAAGCATTAGATATATTTTGTGTTTAAGTACAAAATAGGAAAAAAAAAAAGCTAAATATTCTTTTTTCATAATAATACATCAATTATAAGATATTTAAACACAATCTTAAATATAAGTTTATAAATAGTAAATATCAGTGGTGAATTATCGGAGGGGGGGAGAGCACACTTCCAGGGTCTGGGCACCCTCAGAATGAAAAAAAAATGTTCATGTTATCTACGGCCGAATTAAAGTTTTATACACTTATATAATATTTATGTTAACAAAATTCCAGTACAAAGAACATTAAGAAATTGGATTCAAAAGTTATAAATGACTTATATAAGCATATGCTACTTAAAGTGTAGAGAAAGATAACATTAATTTATATTAGGTTTATAAAACTTTGTATATATATTTATATTCTATTATGTTGTAACTTGGAACAGAGATATAACGGTAAAGAGGGGTTTTATGTGTTACTGTTGTTACAGGTATTTTACAATAAAAGAACCAAAATAATAAATTGATGTATACAACGTTCATAATTAAAAAATTTCATGTCACTTTTAATTTAATTTATTATCTACTGATATCGTAAAGTCATTCTGTTCATCTGTGAATCGCTAACACAAGTAACACTCCCCCGTCCAAGCCCAGAAAAAATTTGAAAATACACCACTGGTAAATATTAAATACATATGCAATTCAGAGTTAATAATATAAAATAGTAAAAAAACAGTAATTACTACTAAAAATAGAATGCTTACCAACTAAAAAATTAATTTTCTAAGGTTCAGTTGAACATATACTAACAGGTTTTATTTAATAAACCATCGAATAATGGAGTTTTTACGTAATTGATACATATTGATAGGTGGACAATCATACATGATGAGGATGAGTTATTTATATTTTGTTATTTAGGCTGTACTTTGAAAATGAATGTTGTAATTTAATAATTACGAATTTTTCATAAATTAGTTTTAGTTAGTGATGGGAATGAAATCCGGATTCTCTGAATATCCATCAATCCGTATTTGGGATTTTCGGATTTTGAAATCAGAGGTTTGGATATTCTAATCATAAAACTAATTAATACTAATTAATTAATATGGATACTAATTCAATGTTTTCAAATCCAAAATACAGATTCAATGAGAAATCTGGGTTTACAATAAAATTCGAACTTCAAACATCAGGATTTTCATAATCTGGCGAATCCGGATTTTTCCCATCACTAGTTTTAATACAAAATAAAATTATGCATAATGAATTAACAATTTAAACTTAGGTTAACATCATCTCGACATATAGGACACTTTCTATTAATAATTCTGATTTTACCCCAACAGTCTTCACATACACAACGGTGACCACATGCCTCAAAGTACATACATGCTTTGTCAACTTGGCAAACAACACATCCCATAACCGAATTAAGAACCATTTCTGCAAAGAAAGGAAATACAAACAAATTGATAAGCTAGTAAGTAATTAGAGTGAAATATTTATTTTCAAGAAGTAATTAGAAATATTTTAATTGGTAGAAAGAAACTATTTAGATGAACAAATCAACTATTATTCTTAATGATGTTTGTATTTAAAGAAATACAAAATAAGTATATAGTATATAGATAATAAGTAAAAACTAATATGACTAAATAGCAATTAATGAAATACTTAACCATACATACTAATCAAGATCATTTTGAACCAATTATAGTTGTATAATATTACAGAGAAATAAAAATGTAAAATATAATTTTTTTTAAAAAGATGCAATTACTTTTGTTTATGTGAACTGCTAATTTCAAAACAATTTCGTCCAAAGCTTTTTTATCTTCTAAATTCCAATCTGTGTATGTTTTTAATTGCTCAACATTAGCAGTCAAGTCATCAATAAATGTTTGTGCCTTGTAACTCTTTTTTAATTTGAATACTGGAAAAATCCTCTGAAAAAGGGTTAATTTGGGTTAATATATATTTATACAACTCGTATTTGTAACAAGCCAACAACTTTTATTTCAAAAACTGTCCTCCTTAAAATTGTTCAGTATTATTCAATTAGAGAAAATGTGGTCAAAGAACTAAATATTCTATACCCATTCATTTTCTCAAAAAATTAATTATCCAGTCAAACTCCTCTCACATTGTCAATAAAAAATCAATGATACAATGCCCTAAAAATGATGAAATCCGCTAAAAATGCAAAAAAGCAAAAAAAATGCCCCAAAAAATTATTGTGGTTAGATCGCGAAGTACTTGAAACATATTTGTAGCTTGGAAAGCATCGCGTAAGATATCCCAAAAAAAAAGATGCAAATGCATTGAAATCCGAGCCCAAATAATAATATATAATTAAATATAATTTGTCACATTTCTGGGAAATACTGTATAGTGTATTTTATTTAATATGTAAATTATATCTACTATCTTGTAATTCAAATGTTATTATCAAATTATCAATTTATTATTATATATAAATATATATATATATATACTTACACTTATATAATTTTTCTTTTGATCACAATCAATGTGATCATTCAAGTAAGAAGCTAAACTGTACAATAATTCTTTTTTATCAGTTTCTTCAATGTACATGTAATACAACAAAGTCTGGGCACTGATATGACGCCTTCTTTTTGGACAAGTATATGAATTATACAAGTTTTTCAAATATGAAGCAACTGGGAAATCATCAACTGATTTTAAATAACATTCAGCTCTTAGTAACATTATTGAACCATTAAGTGATCCAACTGATGATGACCTTTCGAAATACTCTCTGGCTGTTTCCAAGTCCTATAAAGTAATTAAAATGATTAAATTAACATTATGTTTAATATGCTAAAATTTCAAAATGATTTTCAAATGATTTTAGATCAAATATATCTGATAACAATAATAATATTTTAAAACTTATAAATGTTTGTTCATAAGGGAAACAACTGTTGTAATTTCAAAACATTTTCTACATATCAAATAAAAAGTATTAGGTAGGTAGCAGTATTTAAAGGAAATTTAATAAAATATTTAAATTTTTGTTTTAACACAATATATAAATATTTTTTTATTTTGATATTTTATACTTGATTGAAAATAAGAAAAACATTAATAAATAACACTAATACATAATATAGAATATAAAATTACAAGTATCAAGAAAAATATACAAATATCAAATACCTAAAAGAAATCGTATTTTAAGACAATAAAAATTAAGTTTCTATATAAGAAAAATTAATACTGCTTATTAAATCATACTAAACTGTTAGTTATATAATATATTAAGTTCTTATTAAAAAATTAATGTTTTAAAACAATAGAAAAGATCGGCATAATTGAGTTCATTTTCTTTATTCAGGGAAGTATTTGGCCGCAGAGCTAGAGTAGCAATATTTAAAGGACAGCCAATTTTGTCCCAACAAACAAATTTCAAAAAAAAATTTAATTTACCTTGGTACAATGCATATTATATATTTTTGTATAATTATGCAATACATTACCTATGAGGTATAAACAAAAGAATATTAATATATATTTATTTTTTTTATTATTATTATTTAGATAATCATAAATAATATAAATATAATTTATTTTATCATAACAAATTTTACATTCATATGTATTTTATAAGTTAACAATATATTTGTGTGATAAAAGATGGGATGAAAAAATCAGTGAATTAGAAAGTGCATATAGGAAGACTAACTAACCTAACCTAACCTAAATATGCTTATGCTTTAATTACAGTTTGTAAAAACACTGAAGTTTATTTTAAAAATGAAATTGTAGGAATAATTTATATACATATTATAATTATGCAAATAAATATAACTTCTTGATTATTTTACCATTTTATGTACAAAACCATTAATTAATAATTTTTTAACATACCTCAATTCTCATATAGTATTTTCCCAAGACATTATTAATTTTATAGTTGTCCTTGTTCTTGTTCCCCTGAATTAAATTTTTTACCAATGTGTCATAAATATTTTCGGGAATATATGTAGTTGGTAAATTATTTAAAATTAAAAGACAGATATAATATAGTTTTAAATTCTCTTTATCTTCTTCATTTCTAAGAACACGTCTGTAAAATACAGTAACTTATTATAATTCTCATTAGACATACATTCCAACACATTTATTTATATATACTTCACACATAAGTGCTTCTGTTAGCTGCCTATTATTAATAAACAATTTAATTTACCCATAATTAAATATTTCTACAAAAAATAATGTTGAAAACAAAAACATACAATTTCCTAAGATAAAAAAAATATATATAACATTTTATACGGATAACTCACTTCATATAAACAATTAAATACAAGAACAGAAAATATATTATTTTTTAAGTACATCATATTTTCTATACATTTTATACAAAGGAAAAAACAAATTTATCTCTACCACAATATGAAGTTTTTTCTTTTAATTATTTGAAAATAATAAATTCCCAATTAAAAAATTATGTTTTGATTTGAATATATATATATTTGAAATTAACAAGTAAAAAAAAACATTAGGAATGTACACTACACGACATGGCCCAATATTAACCAATAATTGTTATATCAATTGTGTTACAATTATAGGCATAAATACTAGAATAATGCTCCAGGCGCCTACGAATCCTTGAAAAAAGTTAATATTTGTTGAGTAAATATATTCAGGTAGTATTAGTACAGTGGTATCTGTTTAATATTGTTTAACTTACTTAAATTAAATATTATTAAATAATAAATTATATAATTTTAATAGTGAAGTAATTAATATTCAAAGAGACATTTCAAATATTATTGAATGAGAAAATAATTTAATCAAATTTGTTTTACAAAATATATATACAAATTTGTAATGTTTAAACTTTTCTTATTTTACTTAAATATTTTATTAATATAGTCAATTCCAATAACTTCATTATCTATAAGAAATGTATTAATAAAATGCTCTCTTGTAATTGAATTGTTTATTTTTTTTTCTGTTATCTTGTTTTCTGATATTATACAAATTTTCCATAAAATTTTTTTTTTTTAATTCACTTTTATATTAACTCAGATTATCCGTTTACAAGCATATGCTTATTGGATGAGCTTGCAACTTATTATATAGCCTATGTTTTCTATATTGTTCACTTTGTTGGTTACAATAAATAAATATTTATAAAATAGATTTTAAAAAAAATATTTTCAATTAGCTAATTTAAATTAATAATATTTAAACTATGTGGAAGAACTTCTTCCATTTCTATAAAAAAGTTTGAATTTCAGCCCCCTTCCCTAACAAAAAGATCTAGTAACATGTATAGTTATAATAATGCAGATACAAAGTTTTCAACATTAAATTAAATACAACTAAATAGTTTATATGTTTAATATACAGAATATTAAAAAAAAGAAAAAAAGAAATTTACTTACTTTACCATCAGGGCCGATGACTTTTGATATCCCGTGGCCAGAGTTAAATTGGAATTTGAAGGTTTTACATAAAGTGCAAATCCAAATTCTGCATAAACCGATGCTGCACTCAATATAAGTTCATAATTTCCATCGATGGCTCGTAGTTTACGTGCTGCATTTAATTCTTCGCTAAATGGTAAAGAAAGTTTTTGCTCATATCTTCTAATATGTCTTATAGCTTTTAACCAAATAGTTATCCAAAACGGTTCTTTGTCATTCAAATTTTTAGCAGTTTCAGCAAACTCCAAAGCGATTTCATTGCCTTCAGGAGAATATTTTACAAAAATTCTAGATTTTATAGCATTAATTGCTGCTTCATCATCTGTACTAAAATTTGACTTTGATTTAATATTTGCTAATATCTGTAGATAAAATAAATTTATAAATTAAACATGATTCATCTTAATTGTAAGTACATAATTTATAAAAAGTTACATCTTGAACATCATCGGGTGATGAACCCAGCTGCAACATAATGTAAGCTTGTGTAGAATATGCAATATGAAAACATACATCTGAAATTTGTTTAAAATACGGACTCGTTTCACCAGGTTTTAGAGTAAGAATTAAATCATAGATTTCAGATAACGCTTCAGTTAGTTCAGAATTTAAAAACATCTCAAAACATCTAATTAAACTCAAACAAAACCTGAAAAAAAAAAATTAATTAAATCCTCGATTAAATCATTCAACAAATATTGAAATCCAATTCCAATCATAATTTACAAATATAATTATTAAAATCAATAATTATCAATACTTGTACAATGAAAAGATACTAACTGATCAAAATCGAATCCTTTTAAATGAAATACAAGATTATGTTTGTGCAGTATTTTACGCAAGAAATCTGTTCCACTTTTTCTATCCTTTCCAATTGTTTTGTAAACATCCCACGAAAACATATTTTCATATTTGGTTTTGATATCTAACAATAAGTCAGAATGATTCTCTGACGAATTAGGGTTGTTTTCAAAACTATTTGATGATTTAAGACTTGTAGCCGCCATATTATTAACTTCAACAAGTACCAGTTCAAAAATAAAACTGTTGGACCTCTGAAACATATACAATAACATTGTGTAACGTTTTTGACACTATACATTAACATTATTAAGTCACAGCACATGGCGGTCGGTTATTTATTATTTTTCAACGAATAAAATAGTTATTTGATTGTAATTTCAAATGACTTAATTGCACATCATGAATTATTAAGTTATAGTATAGTTATTAAGGTGTCTATATGAGAACAGTATTATTTCTTTTAAGTTCAAAACAAAAGAATCAACAAAGTCTGTAGAATCATTAGTCTATATTATTTCACACTCGGCCATGTGACATAGTAACTCATACTATTAACATCTTCAGATTATAATATTGAACTGCAATTCAAATAGTTTATTACAAACCTTAACATTACATAATATAGAATATTATTATATAGTATAAGGTACTTTACTAGTATCATCCCACGAGAAAGGATAAACGTGCAATTTAAATGTAATAACTTTATAACCATACAAAGAATATATAACAAAATAAATAATGTTTGGTGGTCAATACTCATATAATAATAAGGTATAATTAAATATATAAAATAATTTATTAAAACTATTAAATATATAAATAATATACCTAAATAAAAATTAAATAAATACATCTTGCCTGGAGTATATAATATTCCATTTATAATTAATTAAAATAATGAATCTATTTATTTAATTTTAATTTTTATTATTTATATATTTAATACGTATAATAGTTTTAATAAATTATTTTATATATTTAATAATACTTTGTAATTAATATACAATGAGTCATTGGCACAGGATAAATCGTTAAGAATGACAATTCCTATTATAGTTGCGAATAATCAGTAAATTTCGACATACAGTGACAATTTAATGAACATGTGACCACAAAAACCGTTCGGTTTTGCTATGTACAACATATTGTACGAGTGTTTATTATTTGTCTAAAAATAAAAAATAACGAAAGATTCAATTGGCATTGGTACTTACACAGATTAGAAGGACTCTTCAATTTTCGATTTTAAACAAGTCGAACTTATTTGATGACAGTTTTCGTGATTCTTAAAAAAAATACGGTAGAGCAGATTAAAACCTGTTGCTCAGTCGGACGGCCATTACTGAACTGAGACGATTGCGCTTGAACACCTGAAGACAATGAAATTTGAACGCCACGGTTAGGATTGAACGTCCAATCAAACGGTTGAGACTATTTTTGAAAAAAAATCAGCTTGTCTACGAGCTCTGAAGCACTTTGAGGATAAATATTCCAAAACAATTTTATTCCGCGTTAGTACCTAACTGATCTTATAATATTTGGTGGCCATTTTTTTTTTAAAGGATCATCGTGTAGGCAATAAGTATTACTCGTTTACAAAATCGATGATAGCGCCGTGGGTGTTTATTTACCGAATGAGCAACTATATGGGAAACAATTTGTTCAAAAATTGACGGACCAAAAGATGCGTTCGAATGGAGTGAGTTGGGTTACCAACTTGTGGCGTACATTTTTATCCCCCCTCGAATATATGAAAGCGATTAGCAAAATAATAATAAAACGCCCAGATCTAAAATAAATCAAATTGTGAGAATTCCAACATTTTATATTGTTGATCGTTATAAAAATGTAGAATTTAATAATATACTCGTCCCTAACTATTTTACGGAATGAAAATATTTAAAAAAATACATATTATGTATATTATGAAATAACTTACTCTTTTGTCCAAGTTTTTCTACCTTGCGCACAGCATCACCGCCGATAGATCAAATTCTAACTCTGACGCCCTGTGCCGCCGCACCTGTAGATCGTATCCAAAAGTATCCGGCCCTGTAAATTGTATACCGTTTAATGCTTGAATTGCGCCACAAACTCGATTTAACAACGATTTTCCAACAAATCTGTCAGCATCAGGTTTCTGGAAATGTTCAAAGATCACATTTCAGTGTGACAACTATCGTGGCTGCGTCTTGACTCGCGCGTTTTTCAATACGTTTATATATAAATAATTAATTTTATAGAAAACATCAAGTCTTTTGTTTCCCCGGCATCGAGAAAACGCGGCTTCTTTGTTTCTCTCCTTCTCCCCCCCCACCGATAAACCGGCACTGCAGACGATGCGACACGTCGATCGACCGCGGTATATGGTTCGCGCGTCGAGACCACGGCACAGGGTTGCCAGTTGTCTTATACCGCAGTAGTCTCGGCGTGTAATTTCAGAGGCAACGATTATTCGTCTCGGACCGGGTGACACTGTGTGCGCCGGCCGTTACAAAATGTCGCCGTCGACCACGTCACACAGAACAACCCGCCAACAAGCGACGCTCGATTGGGGATGGCAAAAAATCGTAGACTATCGATATATCATAATTTCGATACATCGCATACCCAATATCGATATTTTCGATGCCATCCCTACGCTCGATCAGCTGCCGCTCCCGGGATGTGAAGATACGGACCACGAACGAGTACCGCGTCCGTTTTCCGACGCGACGTTGGCAACGAGTGTTCTCTCGGTTACGGACTAATCGAAAACGATCGACACGGTTATTATTTGGCGGTCTTTAAATTCTCAAACGCGTTTCTCGAGGTTTTTTTCTCCCCGTCGATCGATTTCACTCGCGACGTTGACGATCCGTCGTGGTAGTCATGAACTCATGACGCGTCGTCGTATATGTTATTCCGTGCAATACATTTTTCTCTATATCTTCGACGCGGCATTTCGTCTCTAAAGAAAATATAAGGCATTCTTAATTTTCAATCTCTTATTAATTTTTTATGTCGGCAGTTGTGAAATGTATGTACCTATCCGACATTTTGAATTGGAATTGATCTCTTTTGCTGAGCGTTGACGTATCGCTGGTATTAAGTCGCATCACATTCATCTCGTTCTACAGCCAACTTCTACGTCCCGAGCTCTACCACCAACTATATGGCAAATGAGCCTCGCAAGACGAATCATGTCTGTTTTTTTTTTTTTTTTTTTTTTTATAATGCCAACGTAGAACCCACCTTCAACAGTCTAAATTAAACCGTCAAATTTATATCCATGATTGTGTATGTTACCTATTTGTATCTCCGTATCCATATTATCTGTGTTATGTGTACCTGTATTATTATTATTATCCGAATATTGTATTTCAAAAGGGCCCAGCCCGTAAATTAATTAATAAATAAATATACGGATATATACAATTGATAGGTTACAATAAAGAACAAAGGTGACTTAATTATGATGACATTATAAACATTAACTCTACAAAGTAAAAGTAAATAAAGTGCATTCATTTTTTTCATAGTCGTTGGAATTTAACATTGATTATTATAATATTAGTTTTTGCATAGTCTTCTGAATGCATATTATTCAACTGTGATGCAACATGGACGTTCCAGGTGGCCCAGGATTCTGTGCTAAATATGAACTTCCGCAGCAGCTGGACAAAGGTCGTTGAACAAATGTAGTAGTGGCCTGTGAATGCGAATCGTCCAAAATTGAATCAATAGAATCATCAAGTGTTCTTTTCTTAAACAGCCTTTTCTGATAACCTGTAATTATATATATCAGGTTAGGTTAATGAGCTTTTGATAACATCAGGATTGCTATTACTTTTGTTCGTCTGAGAATCTTTTTAGAAGTGACATAATCAATGAAGTACTTGTCGATCTCATCTGTCTACAGTTTTCCATGTGGATCGCACGTTTTTTTGTAGTATTTAGAGCAGTAAATTTACTAGATGCCTTTTTTGAAAACTCTTTTGAGCATTGCATTTCTCCTGGCATTGCACTTCTGTAAAAATATAATTTTTTTACATGAAATACAAATACAGACTTATGATATAAAGACTTGAAAAAAAAAATCATAGACCTTATTTCTTCACAAAATAAATCTCATGCAGCCATATCCTAAGCGAGTTTTTGATAATGAAAAACGAATATTCAACTACAGAATGTCATATGGACTAAAAAGCGTAGGATGTGCATTTGGAATATTAGCATTGAAATTTGAAATATTTCAGATGTGTCAAGAAAACACTGCAATCAAAGTTATAAAAGTAGCACATATTCTACACATTTTTATATAAATAGTAGAGGGTCACTTTTCAGTTCCTCAGATCAGTTAAATTCAGGAAAAACTATGTACAAATTGAGAGGGGTCACAATCAAACAATAATCATTGTAATAATAAATCTGCACATGAATTAAGAAGAACTTGTTTGTAAGAGTATATGTTTAAACTGGAAAATGCATTGCCTAGGTAAGAAAATTACACTGAATACATTTATTAATATGATAGACAGACTCAGTTTTTTCTTTCAAAGTAATTTTTTATACATAAATATTAATTAATTAATTTTTAATATTAAATCAAATATACAGACCAGATAATTTGAATTCTCTTCAAATTAATAAACTCCATGCCTTTTCAGTCACTTTTTTTTTACTGTGATCATTCCAAGTTAAGTCATAAAGATGTGGATATTGTTCAATATATTCTAAAAATTTTATATTCATTACACATTTTTAAAATTTAATTTAATTAAAATTAAAAGAAAAATTGAAAAGTTAATGATAACATACGAAAATGTACCATGTTATTGAAGTATTGCTCAACGCTGTCTGCAACATGCCGGTTGTATCGCTGTCAATGAATGTTGCTTGGTAATACAAGTTCACAACAGGCAATATCAGGTTGCTTCGGAATGAGAATAATCAAATATCAATATTATCGCTTATCGTTCATTGCTAGTTGCCTATTGTTACGGTGTGAGAGTCGCCTTAGGTTTATTGCAAATTCAATAGCTTCTCTTAAATCTATTTCTATTTTTTGAAGCTGCTTACTTAAAGATAGTCCATATGAGAATAAAACCTAAAATAATAAATTCAATATATATTTAAATGGTTGAATAATTTTTTAGCTATGGTAAAATAATTATTATAAAAACTATTAATTAAATATAAACATTATTGTTACAATAATAACAAAATATTATTAAATATATAAAATAATTTATTAAAATTATAAAACTAACTTTAATAATCAAAAAACAAAAGACCCCAAAGGTACTCCTGGAGTATTGCGTAAGAAAAAAGTGCTTAAATATTTACGACCGGTTTCTAATACAATTCATTGTCATGTTATTTATATACTAATATAGTTTTAATAAATTATTTTATATATTTAATAATATTTTGTAATTATTATATGAGTATTAACCTTTCAACATATTTATTTTTATTTTTTATTAATTATTGTTACATTTACTGACTTTTATGGCTTGTAAAGATATTAAAAACATTGAATCCATCGACTTACACAAAATATTAGCATCCACCAAAGATGCACCTGTCCACTAGATGTATTTCCTAATGAAATAACTACATATGGAAAAGTTAGATCAGATTCCTTTCGTAACATTGGACTCATCTTGTAGTATGTAAACGCTTTGAAGTTTTCACTTTTGGTTCCAAATCACTTTCATCAATGGCCATTAAGATAACATTTTGTCGTTTTGGAAAACTAAAAAAAAAACAATACATTTATTGAACTGTTCATAAACAATTTATAATCTGTTAGATATTGCAAGCAGAAGATACAGCCAGATTTAAAGTATGTGTCACCATAGATTAAATATACTAAAGTATAATATACTTAAGTATACTTAATCTATGGTGTCACACAGTGCACATATAAAGCTAAGGGTACCTGGTTCTAATTATGGTTTGAACGTCTTATGTGTCTTGAAATATTTGACGCTCAATCACATCTCTGGCCATACATATTGTCACAATTAATGCCACACGAGTTAAGGCCTTAAACAATATTAATAAAATTATGTTAAAAATAATAAATAATTGTAGTGTTATAAATTATCATTTGATATAGATGAAGCTAAATTTTCCCCAGTTAAATTGATAGCTTCAGTACATGTTAGAACACTTTCACATTTTTTTATAGTTATTAAAATTACAGAAAATAAAAATTACAAAAACTTATAGTTTGAAAACTATATCACCACAGCTTTTTAAGATTTAATTTTGAATAAAAGAACTTAAATAATTATTCCTATAGTCTGATGAAATAAATTCTTTCATATGATCTAGGCATATCTTTAATTTTATATTTTAATAATTCCTGGATATTAATTTCATTTACTTTAGATTGATCTATAATTTAATGATTAACAAACTTAATTCATGAAATGTTAGTTGTTAGTACATACCAACTTAATATAATATTAACTATATTAAAAAAACAATGGAATAGTGTGCAGTCACAATACATCCATACTTTTTTAAAATACAACATACCATCAAATGAAATTGAACCAATATCTCAATGGCCTCTTGGAGCAAGTTCTTGGCAGCCACATCAGATTATACATTCTAAAATATGAGTTCAATGTTTTTTTTCGATTTTCAATCACTTGTTTATTCCTAAATCATAAAAAATGTAATAGTTAGTAAAATTGTAGAAAATAAATACATAAAACTACATTAATTATTCAAGTATTTAATATTTCAAACTTGCCTATATTTTATTTATCATTTCAAGTTCCTTTTGCATACAAATGTTTAAAAATTTATCAGCTTTTAGCAATGCTAACTTGTGATTTTGTTATATCTAATTTAAAATATGTGGAAATGACTAATTAAAACTTACTACTTAAGGTTTTTAAAACTGTCCGTTAGTTTGACAACAAGAACACGAATCTTACGACCATCGATTCCACCAGTTTTTGAAAAACCACACAAACTTTACAAAAACCACTTTGTTTTATTTCTGAATATGCCAACCACTTGTAAAAATGCAACAAACAATGTTGAAATCCAAGATTTCTTGCTTTATTCTTTTCAATAAGTGGAAACATATGCTTCTATAGAAGAATCCATGAATTAGTCAGAACCTATAAAAATGATAAAACAACATATTATTCAATAAAAACACAAGATATAAAATCGTTCGAAAAATTCTCAATGTTAAACATACATAATTTAAATTACACCAAATGTAATAATCTACTTTATCACTATATATGTACTCCCCTCATTTTTTTTTCAGCGTCATTTGAATCGGAGTTTACAGACAAACCGGTACGGATTTTTTCGGATAGTCATCGTAGGTGGTTTCGACATTATCGGGTTCGGCAGCTCTCGTGAATCTGAACGATCGATTTTCGATGGTGTTTAACACCTATCGTCGTCACGATTTCTTTTATCATCAGTCGATTGTAACACAATTGGAGAATAATTATTTATTTCAGGCGCAACGAAGTCGAGAATTTTCGATACTTTAAATTAACGTCGACGAAAACCACGACCGCGTCTAAAATCTATAGTATTTCGAGTTGCGCGTTGACCCCAAAAGGTTCAAGTATCAAAGACGGAAAAGGAAAAATCTATAAATAGACATAAATCGTAAGGAATTTTCCTGCGATGATAAAAATTATGTTATTGAAAAAACGATACAATTATTTTGTTATAATACGTACTGTGCGGTGACGTCACCACGTAAACCCGGCGGACACACTGGGACGTCTCGATCACATTGGGACGAGCGCGCAGACCGTTATGGATATAGAACGAGCAAGAGAAAGAGAGAGAGAGAGTGAGTGAGAGAGAACTTAACCGAGGAAATCATGGAAGAATTAGTACGCTTTTTTTTTCACGGTATCATTTTATCATTCGCGGTTATCTGCTGGACTTGGATCCGCGTCGGCGCGGCGGGACAATATCATATTCAAACGTTCAATAATATTGTGTGTTGTGCAATACATTTCCAATCCAGTTTGATTTCTTCAATATATTGTACAACAATCCTTCAATATCTATACTAGACCGTCAATATCAATTATTGTGCAATATTATTGATCGCGTAGGGGCCGCTTAACACCATAGACCTATTAACTAAGTTAAGTTAGTTAAACTTAGTTAAGTTAATTAACTTTAGTCAATAAGTCTATGCCTAATAACACGTCCTTATCACGCGTGCGCGAGCGATCGTACGATAGCGATTAGTTCTTATCGTTATTATTCGAAGCGCGCGAGACAATATATTATTAAAGTTGTACATTGATTTTTCGTAAAAAAAGAATAATTCAATTTTGTTTGGGAATCGCATTTGACAGGGACGATGTGCTAAAATATCGCGGAATTAATCGAAAGAAAATTCTTTTTGGACCGTTTAAGCAATAAATAATTATATTCAATGATACAGTTTCAATTCGTTATGTTTGAAACGTTCAGGGTCCCGCGGTAGGGTAGAAAGTTGCTATTAATCTAAAACATTCTATAACCGCGCCAACGGTGGGTATATGCACACAATATGGCACTATGGCAGTGCTTCAAATAATTATATCTGTCGTTTTGTCCACGTCGGACGATTTGGCACGCTCTACGCACACCTACCTGCTACAATATTATCTTTATAGTTTTTTAATCGCGTTGTGGCTCAACGTGCTTCAACGATTCGTGTTTTAATCAGTAATTCCAGTTACACATTTTAATTTTTCATATTTTGCCATTCATATTTTCGAGTGAATGTATTTTACTGATAGTATATGCGTTGTACTATACGTTACTATACAGATTTTTGTTTTATTGGAAAAATATTTATCGAAACACAGTAAAAAAACTCATCATAATAATATATTTCAATCTAATCTTTTGAGGCCCTCGGCTCTTGTCGTAGAACAAGTCAGGTACACCTCAGAGGCGAATTCGTCCAATTAACACGAAACGGCCATTATTTTGCTCATTCCGCGATGAGGTAAATAGAGTTGTTCATTTCATGAATCGGACTTGACAAAAAACTGTTCACCCTATGAACTGGCCACTGGTTGGCGATATAAATATGTATATACACATTATTATAAATGACAGTCGTACAATATATTATTTCGATCGCAAAAATACGACGGCGACAAGTAAGTTATAAAATCCGAGCCCTGAAATAATTAATTAACAATCGTATTTCGAGCCAAATACGCCGGGTCGTAGCAGTGAAATTGGCGCCTCTACACGTACGCACGCAGTGATGATATGTTCCCGACCACACAGTCGCACGGCGTTTCAATCGTCGAGCGCGCGTAATATTTTAATCGTGCGGCGGCGCAGGTACTTTCGACAGGGGCGGCAGAGCGATATTTAAAATCGATTACAACACAAAATCGCAAACGTCACGGATCAAAGAGCACATTATTTGTCTTTTTTTCGATTCATAGAGGTTGCAAGTATGGATGTAAACGAGAAACCGTTCGTAAATTAAGAGGGTGGGAGGGGGGCTAGACTTCCTCGTAGACGCGCACTGTTGTACCGCAGTAGTTACTCAAATTACGAAAAACAAAATTACAGCAGAAATTGTCGCACGGTTTATACACTATAATATCATATTCGTATTATACGTTTGAATTAGTTTTTTAATAATAACAATAATAGCAGTGTAATTTTCGATTAAACGTCGTACGGTGTTTGTTTTTCGCATTCTCTTCGACCGTACAACAAAACGATGTTTTCGAATGTTTACGCGTACGAGCGGCGTGTCCCTGGCACGTCCGTCGTCGCCGCGATCGCGTTGTTGCTGCAGCAGCGCGATCGCGGCGACGACGGCGACGATAACGGCGCGCGATAATAACACTACAATGACGACGACGATAATAAAACGATGATAAAACGATAAAAAAATAAATTTAAATTTAAAATAATAAACATTTTTTTCGCGTTGGAAATTTGGCACGAAACGAGGTTATACCGCGACGGCCTCTCGCGGTCGGTCGGTCGGCCGGCCGGGCGAAATATTATAAAAATAAACGCGCCGTCGTCGCCGGACTGGCGGCCAAGAGTGCAGCGGTATTATCATTTTTATAATAATAATAATAATAATTATTATTATTATTATTATTGTTGTTATTATTATTGTTGTAGTCGTCGTCGTCGTCGTCGCATCTACTGCACCTACTGCGCGCGCGTACGTAAATCGCGTAGTGTTCGATCGCGCGCGCGCTCGATCATGACGACAGCTGACGCGCCGCGATCGGCGGCCGGTGGCCGCCGGTGTAACCGTTACCTGTCCGTCGTGGCCGTCGTTGCCGTGGCCGTCGTGGCCGTCGCGGCGGCTGCGGCTGCGGCGCCGTCGGACGTTCCGCGGGCGCGCCGGGACGCCGAATCTACTACGGTTCTCGAATCTACTACTGTGCCCGAATCCACTACGACAATCGAATCTACTACGATTCTCGAATCCACGACTCTGGAATCTACGACTCTGGAATCGACGACACTGGAATCTACTACGACCCTGGAATCGACTACGGAAAGTGCCGCGGTCGCCACCGACTCCGGGGCGTCGCCGATGCAGATCGACGGACCGCCGCCGCCCTGTCACGAGAACGCGACCGCTTCGACCACGCCGATGCCGCCGAGTTCTTCTTCCGCGACCAGGACATGGCTGCCGTCGATCCCCGTCGTCGTCGCAGTCGCTTCTTTGGTTTTCGCGTAGAAATATGCGCCAGTCGCACATGTCGTATGTATAGAGGTTACCGTCGTCGTGTATATTTCTTTCGCCAGAGAAACAAACAGAAAAAAAAAAAAAACCCAAAACAAGTATGGATTTTAAGTAAAGAAAATTAATACGAGAGGTGTACGAAGAAATCGAGCGCCCTCCTCCCCCCCTCCCCCCAGCTTCGACGAGTTTTATGACGAGGTCTTTTTTCCTGAACGACGATATTGAAGCATTATTGAATTTATTCGCAATTTTCTCTATTTTTTTTTTTTTTTTTTTTTGTCAAAAATGTCCAAGCCTCTCGAATAGAACATATTATTGAATGTTAAACTAGAAAAAGAAAAAAAAAAACAAGACGATCGTGTTATTAGTCGGATTCTGGCAATCGTTATGTGATTACGAGAACAATCTATTTTTACAAAATGACTGTAGAAAAATCAATCGTACCTCGGGCGGGGTACACGTCGATTAATATCGAGAAGTACGCGTGCTTTTTTACCTCCGTTCACAACACGCGCGCAAATTTTATTTTTTTCCCTACTCGATGACCGAAAAAAAAAACTGTCTCGGCGGTTTGCTCAAAAGGTTATTTCAGAATAATTATAGCCCGTTATCTTTCATACACACAATATTACATAAATCTCTTCTCATCATCTGAACAATCGGTATGTCTTTACGCGCGGGGACTATTTCATGATCTCTAGCCAAATGTATTAAAACACACACACACATTTTATTCGCACGATTTTTTTCTTTCTTTCGCTAACATCCACTTCGTTTACATACAATGTACCTACGTCGTCGGGCCCAGTATAATTCTTTTATGAAATCGAGTCGATACGAAACTCGTTCCACATTGATTTAGTCGTTAATTTCAATCATGGTAGAATATATAATATTTTATTGTATCATTTATATTTGTAATTTGTATATATGGAAAAAAAAAATGTTATTATTAAAAGTTCGCGCGCATCATTTACGCGACGCGTTTAATCTATATTATGTGTACAATTATTTTAAAATAAACGTTATGTTTTTAAATTCACAACAACACCGATTATTATTTATTGAAAGAATATTAAAATGTACTAGACTATGAGTGTTTTTTTCTACGCACCTCGAGCGAAACTCTTTCAGTTAATATTTATGTTATGGCTAGTTTTTTTCTGTTCAAAAATCGTTCAAAATCTAAAAGTTGTATGCAACTAAAATATTTATGTTTTTATCGTGTCGATTATAAACCAAGCCATTTTACCTAGTGTTAGAATATTTGGTAAATTTTATCCGTTTAATTGTTTTCACTAGTACGGGTGCACTGTCAAAATCATTTTACGATCGCAGATTTCAAATTATACATAAGAAATAAATACGACGACCGACTCATCTCATAATCCTTTGGCGTTTTTATTTTCGTTTTCGTATTACATCAACATGTTACGTTTATCGGTATGGCTCGTGAAGATTTTCTTTCATAATATATAATAATTGTTATCATACATTTTCATGTAATGATTGTTAGACTAAAATGCATATTTTTTTTTACGGTTAATAGATTTAATATTGAAAAACGGTATAATCATATTCGTGTAAACGATACAATAAGTAATCTACTTAAACCGTGTTATAATGATGGAAAAAAAAAGCTATTAAAAAAGAAAGCGTCGTTTTACCAAACGAATCGGAATAATAATAGAAAGAGTGGACGAAAGGATATTTATATTTATTTTTTTCATTATTTAATTAAAAAGAAAAATTTCAAACGTAACACGGCTGCGTGCCGTGAATTTCTCTATTATTCTCTTATAAATTAAATTGCAAGACAACACACGATGGTAGTGAATTAACGCGCTTAATCTTATAAACTCGTAACACCAACCTTGGGGAAGGTTTAAAGAGCTGTAGAACGTCTCGAAAATTCAAGGGCTTCATTAAAAACAGAATTTTTTTGAATTTTCAAAAGTGTTTTCTATGGCTTCGTATATGTGTATCCAGAAATATTGAATTCAAATTGAAATTATAAATTAGATTCTCCACGTTTCGCTTTAAATCTTAAAAATATTTCTGTTTAATACTGTGCACGGGGGAGGGGGGGCAAAGCTGTGTGGCGGCAGCTATAGTATTATTATTATATATACGTTTTTAAAAGGTTTTCAAATAATAATGGTGGTATCGTTCAGTACATTTTTCAATAGTATTTTTCGTCGTTTCCGTACATTTGAATTGTACTCTTATTTGGCTGCAGAACAACACGTCTATATCTAATCGTAGTCGACGAAAAACAATCGAAGAACGACATATTATATCGAGCGCACACGACACGTCCGAACAGATATGCCCGAGATTTATCCGACAACATTGTCGGAAGAGTTAGAATCGTTTTCCGAAGGTCGAATAATTATTGTTTGTCCGAGCGGCGGCGTGCCATCGCGAAACGATAACGCTTCGGTCGCACATGCAAAAACACATAATCTCTCGCCGCAGATAATAAACTCAATAACAATTAAACCAACTACTGTACAACATTGTCCGCAATGGTATATTGCCACTTCGGAAATGCGTAATGGCCTGCTGCTGGGGCACCGGCCCCATAACGGACGGCACAGGCACAGAGCGACCACTTCCCGCGTAAACTGGTTAGGAATATACAATAATTAATAAGCCGAGTAATCGTTACGATTTATAACGATTGTACACCTTCAGACCTTCCCGTACGAGTGTAGACGAGAGAACGCGTACGAACAAATATTACCACAAGTGGTTTTTATCTTTTAGACACGGAGAGAGACACAGCAGTGACGTTTTAATTGAAATGGGTTTTGTACGGTGGTTTCTGTTTGTTTTTTCTTCTACCGGCGGGTACGTCGCAAATCCGTGAGCCGGCGGCCGTCGAGGAAAATTATACCGTTTGTATATTTCGACCGTCGCGAGACGGCCGAGTGTCCGCGGAAACGTTTAGCCGACCCTAAAGGGTTTCGCACGCGAGTGTAATTTTCCACACCACCTTGAGCTATTCGAATATGCAATACTACCGAATAAACGGTAAATTTCATATCCGAAATGGCTCGGAGGTATTACACGAGGCGCGTTTTTTTTAACGTGGTTTCCCGCGTAGGCCTAATCCACGAAAGGGGGAAATCGACGAAAGACTTAAAAACGAGTGAAAAATAATTATGAATCAAAAAAAAATACTGAAATTATAGTACAATGTTTTTCAGTAGAAAAAAAAAAATTCATAATTATTATTATGAAATACTAGTGAATATACTAAAGGTCGTCGATTTCTCCCCTCGAAATTCTTAAAAAGTAAGTTTTGTCATTGAAAAATATAACATATCTTTTTACATGCTCATACGAATTTTCGAAAGAGAACGCGTTTAAAATGAAATTTTAAAAAACTAAATTGAAAATACACATTAAAAAAGGTTTATCCATCTCTATAATATGTCACTCTGAAACGAATCGTCTTCACAAACACTATCTATCAATTAATTTTTTGCGTTATTTTTTTTTTTATTTCGTTTCGGTTTTAAATGAAAAAATATCATAATATAGATTACACAGATAAATATTATTGTTGTAATACGATATCTACCAATTATTTATTTTTTATTTTTTTTTTATATTTTTTTTTATTTCGTTTCTGTTTCAAATGAAAAAATGTCTTATAGATTGGAGAGATAAATACAAGTATGATTTGTTGTAAAACGATATATATCAATTAGTTTTTTCGTTATTTTTTTTTTTTTTATATTTTTTTTATTTCGTTTCTGTTTCAAATAAAAATATGTATTATAGATTAGACAGATATTTATTATTATTATTGTAATACGATTGAGATTTTCGGGTAAGTAATCGTCGTCTGTTTCGGATTCGAAATTTTCGTTTGAAATCAACACGCAAAATCGAAAAGTTACAGAAACAATATCGACGATTTAGACGTTCTCTTGAGCGTGGACAATATTATAGGATGTAAACCTTATCTTAAGTGAAAACATTAAGTTTCAAATCCTTTAAATTAGGAAAGCTATAAACGAAAAAATGCGTCAAAAAAAATAAATACGTATGAGCGTAAAATAGAAATGTTAAAAAATGACTTAAGAATTATAAATTAATAAAAATTGTTTAAATGCTTAAATTATTAAAGTAAGTAAAAAAATTAAAAATAAATTACGACCTGACGCATAGATTCAACAGGTACTAACTGTTGCTCCTTGAGCCTTTTTCTGCAATTTTTTAAACTTTTTTTGCATATTTTTCGGTATGCGTTTTTTGCCAGGTCTATCCGATGATTCCTCTGGATTTGTTGGTTTATTTGCCGGCGTAAGTAGTGACTTATCAATCACTTTTCCGTCTGCAAATAGATTGTGAATTTTAGTAAATCGATTTTCTATCAGTGTTTCGTACAAATACCACATATAAATAATAAATACTACGCCATACCTTTTACCGCATCCGTAGGAGGTTCTACTTTTTTTACAGCCGTCGTACGGTCCTTACGGACCGAAGTCTCGACGAGATTTCCAGCTGCCGGCTTCTTCGGTCCGTTGACGGCTGCAAAATAGTCGGTGTCTTTCACCCGGTCTTCGAACTTGAACGACGTTCTTAAAATTAAAAATCGTCGTCCTTTGTTGTTCTTGGACGGGGGAAAGTTGACAAACACCGTCTTTTGCGTAAATTTCCTTGGCTTAACGCGTCCGGGGTGCGTCACGCGGCCGACCGTGTGCACGGTCATCCTCGTCGGCCAAGGTCGACGAGTAAAGTTGGACTCGACGGCAAAGTCGCACTCGTCGAACTTCAGTTTTCCCAACAGCGTTTTTATCTGGTCCAAGCCGAGGGCCTCTTCAGACTCTCGGCCGAACCACAGTTGTCGGTGAACGGACGACTTGTTATAGAAATTTTCCAATGTCCAGGCACCGGAACTTCCTCGTACCGCGTCGTAGTACCTATTAACAAATTCCATACCTAAGAGTTTTATCTCCTGACTGGTGCTGGAGTTCTCAATTGATCTTCCTTCTGTCTGTGCCATTTCGATTCTTTTCGTTGATGGTGGGGGGTAAGTAAAGATTAAGTATGAGAATTAAGTTATGAATAACGAAATTAAACACTTGTAAAGTCAAAGAAATATTTATCAAAGTCAAAAAATTAACTGTGCAACAAGTCAATGGGAGCGATCTGACGATTGAAATTCTTCGTTCTCGTTTGTCAATGATATGTTCGTATTTATATTCCTATATAAGTTTAATTCGGCACCTCAAGTTTCCATAGCCACGCCGGATCAAATATTTCAGTGTATTAATATTGTTTGTCTGTGTATCGATTTATTAAACCATATTATAACATATTATAACTATTACACGTTTACCTCGTTTAGTTTGTCGACGTGTGTTTTTTGACAAACTCGAAACGTTAATCATTTTGGACGCGTTGGTTTTTTAAATCGAAATTACGGGTAGTAAAAATTTACATTTGTCGAAATTAAAAATCAAAATTTTAAATTTATTTTTTCACCGCGCGTCTCGCTGTATTTGTTCAGAAAACACCGGAAATTGCGAACAATTCCGTTTTTATGAAGTCATAGAAAACACGTTCGATAATTTAAAACTACGCGATTATCCATATGAGTCATAAAATAAAACAAAATATTATCTAAAGCCGTGCGGGCCATATTTTTTTACAATTGTTTATCACTTTAATAAAAAAAAATTTTCATATGACATAATACTATTAATCGTATTGCTATTAGGTATATTCGATTATTTTACATGGAAATGTGAATATAAAAAATACAAATTTTACTGGAAAAAAACTTAATTGAATAAAAAATTGTAAATTTGTAGATTAATGCGATTTCTGTGCCTGCAGTTTATTAGTTAATTTTTCGACTACGACCAGATAATAATAATAATTTTATAGATTTAACTGACTATATGGTATAAACATTAACTATTAACGATTAGATTAGATTTAATTTATAAAGAAAAAAGAATTAAATAATATTGAAAATTATATGAAAAATATTATTTAACGAAAATAAAACAAGAAAAATCAACCACATTTGTGCGGGCCCCCGGGGCCGATCCCTGGTGTAGACACCAGCTTAGAAAAGATTTTTCAAAATTCAACCCCTAAGGGAGTTTAAATGGGTAAAAAGGGTGAAACAATTGAAAATATTAGAGTGACCTAAGCATGACCTAAGGCTAAGACGACTCTGACACTTTTTAATGCTGCAATTGATAATAATTATTTCGAGAAACTTACTTGTACGATTTGCCCGTATCAGGCTGTTATGGTTATGGTGACTTTTTAAATCCTACGTCCTGCGAATTTGGCTGTCCGTCGGAGTTCTAAATCAATTCTTATAAATCATACGGTATACCTATATTATATGTTAATATTTGTCCTTTGCTGTTTGAACTCTCGTCGACAAGCAACTTGTTAAAAAATACATCCATCATACATTTACACGAAGTATACGACAATATATACGTATAATTTTAATATAATCGAGATAAATGCCAAGCCGTGTGCGGATTTCATACCGTCCGTACCTACGGCATTGAGTTTTAAATCCATAACGTTACCGCCACGCGTGCTGATCATGTATACGTACGTCTATGATAGAATTCTATTAATTTTTTTCTCCACAAGAGTAGCGCGTTCCAAACAGGTAGTCGATGATTAGCGGCGAAACGTATTATCTGCATTCAAGGAAAGGAAATCATAGAGTTACGTAATCATTTTCGATTATTTTTTTATTTTTTTTTTTTGGCGTACGAAAATGTTTTCAGGAGATAACATAATAATAATTACGGGTTTCCGGTACGGCATATACGAATAATATAATGCACGAGGCGCGCGCGCGCGCGCGCTGTGTTTTAATTTAACAAATATAATACGCGTACACCGATTGTGTGAAATCTGGGTTGATCACATAACGAAACAATAAGACTGCCTAATTTGTATGGAGTAAAAAACAGAAAAAAAAAAACTAATAAATAAATAAACACCGAGCGGCTCGTCTCCATTGTGTAGTACGACGGACGATCCCTACGGATGTTTTTCGGCTCTCGTCGCGTGTATAATTACAATAGATACACATTATAATACGTATACTCTTCTCGTCGGCTCGTCGTTTTACATTCGCACGATTTTATACGATCGTATACGCGCTCGGCCACGTGTAGGTACAACGAAAAATCTTAAACTGTTGAGCGAGGCGTAAATCATGTGCACGGACGGAATCGGTGGAAAACACGAGGAGCAAATTGTTATTGTCCGTTGACGACCGTTCGCCGATCGGTGTACAACAACAGTGTATCGATTCAAACCGAACGGGCCGTCGAGACTTCGCGCGGAGGTTTCGTTGATGGAATTTTTCGTCGTTACCTCGACGGCTTGTACTTTCTCATTACCGCGCTTATTTTCTGGGTATTCTCGAAACCGGGATTCACAAAAATAATCGCTGCTCGCTGCGCCAAGTTCAATTCAACGTGGGTACTATTGTTTAATTATTGAACCGTTGGTTTCGTGCATATTTTGAAATCCCCTGTCGAAAACGATGTCGTGTAAACGGATTTTTCAGCACTTTGTCACGTTTAAAACCGATCAGCGTTTCGAGAGAATGCGGTCGAGAGACGAATAAACGATAGAGTAGACAATAATAGAAAAAAAAAGAGACAGAAGAAGCTTTATTTCAATATATAATATTATAAAATATCGATAACTAAGACGTTTAGATATACCTACCTAGGTACTACGGTCGATCGAAATTTTAGTCGTGGATATTAAAATTGCCAATAACAATGGTAAACGTACAAGGTACAATTAATTTTAAAATCGATTTTCGAACGTCACGATCGTAAAACGGATTACGTTTTAAATTCGTGGTGATATTTTTTTCGTCGAATTTTAAAATGTTTATGGAAAAAAAAAAAAGAAAGAAAAAAGCCGAGTTCGTCATTATTAATTGATTACGTAATAATAATCTCAAGTAAAGAATGTAATTCGTATAAACTGCAGTACAGGTATACCTAAACATATTATGTATGCCAATAATAGTCGTTTGCTATAATACAAACATTCGATAACATTTAGAATTTGAAAAAAAAAATTCCAAAAGTCTAGGTCTCTATAGGATCGAAATTTCGGTTTCGGGGATGCGAAATCTCCCATCAGACGGTGCTAAAGACCCCCCCCCTCCCCCCGTACCCCCCCAGTCGAGCCTATAAGCGGCGGCGAAATACGAGTATATTATATACAAATGCACAAATATTAGAAACAATAATATATATGTAATATTTACATAGGCACAGCGTAATATTAGATTAAAATATTATGTCAGTGTACACGCAACACATGCGTTTACAAGGACGCACATAACTCGTAATAATAGTAATAATAATAATAATAATAATGATGATGATGACGATGACGACGACGGTGATGATAATAACGATGATAATATTATGTCTCGCGGTCGCGGCTCGTCTTCGGAGTTCAAAACGTTTGAGTCGCCGCCGTGGTCGTCGTCACGTTACATCTGTGATTGACGCTGGAACGGGGAAAAAACAAACGAAATTATCACTCGAGCAATGGATAATAATATATCGCCGGCGAAAAGCGCACGGCCGCACACTCACCTGCTGCACGTGTCCGGCATTATTTTTCTCCGGCATATTTTCATCTCCAACGGACCTTGACGCACTTTTTTGAAACAGTTTATCGCCTGTGCGTGCGTCATCCCGTTGACCGACTCGTCGTTTACACACAATATCTCATCACCTATATAAACAAACACACACGCGCACATTAGACGTTTTTAGACAACGCAATAGCTCATGAGAAAGACACAAAATCAAGAAAGCACTCGTCTAAACCTAATTCTTAACGATAATATGGAGTTTACGATTTCAAATTCTTCACATTTATTTCCGTGTAATTTCATTCCCTTTCTCTCTCTTCGTTAAATATATATAAACGCGTATTCGTTTGATGTTTTCTTTTATTTTAAAATCGAATTTTAAACAAACGTCGTCCCGTAGGTGGAGATTTAATCGAGTCTAGAAAGGGGACTTTAATTTTCAACTAAAACTCGAGCGTTTAAATACACACGCATCTGTATTTCAACCATACCTCATGTCTTAATCCGATACCAAATTAATATTCGTGTCATATAAAATATTATAGCGCGTCCGTACCGCGTCTGTATTATAATATTAGACAACAATATTAATGTTGTCGAAAAATTTTAAATCGCGATCGCTGCGGTCGCGCCGAAACAATATGCTCACGTCCTCATCGTCTCTTGTCTCTTTCTTGTTGTTTCGCGAACAATCGCGGTATTTGATATTATTTAAAACGACATACCTTCCACTAATGATCCGTCTTCGGCGGCTTGACCGCTGGTGAAAATAGTCTTGACGAAAATGCCCATCTCGCCTTTTGGCGAATCCGACCCGCCGACGATGCTGAAGCCCAGCGATTTGTGACCGGTGCCCTTGTAGAACGTCACGACCATGTACACGGTGCTCATGTGCGGCGTCGGCGACTTGGACGTATGACTGTTGTTCATTTTGTTGGCCAAAACTCGATTGATCACGGACACGGCGTTTTGTTTGGTCTCGGCGCTGTGGCTGCGGTCGTCGAAAGTCATCGCGGCCGAGTCGCACTGTTCGGATCTGGACAGCACGATGTCCACGTAGTACTTGTTGGCTATCGAGAAACTGTGGTTCAGTATTTTCTCCACTTCGTACATGTCGGTAATCCCCCGCAGCAATTTTCCGTTGACGTTGATTATCTCGTCGTCGACTCTGATTCTTCCGTCCCTAAAAAAAAAAAAAAACGAAAAACAATCGATTATTATCATCCTGCAGCCGATTGTTAATCGTCGTTCTGTACAGAGATAGGAGATTTGGACGACTCGAAAATATCCATTCTTCTAAAATCGCTACACCTTCGACGATAATATTTATGTACTTGGTTACATAGATTTCTATGAAATTATTTTTTTGTATTTATTGTCGGTAGGAAAAAAAAAAGAAAAGCCGTCCGTTGTATTTTCGATATCACATTAAATCTAAAATAAATTTAATAAAAGTTTTATGAACCGAATTTTCGAGATTTATAATTTTTTAAATATAACTTTCTAATGCCCGCATTATGAGTCCAGTCAAGTCTTTTCGCACACTCACACTATTCGTTCTGAATTTATTTTTAATTCTTCCGAGTTTTAAAAACTCTCGGCAGAACAGTTTGTAAGTATGTGTATGTCTCTAAGTACTCGGAGCAATTAAACACATCATAAAAGTATGATGTAGAACATTTGAGGCTTCCGATAAATCTCGTGACCTCAGCGCCCCCTCTTAATCCGGACTAGGTCGCCTTTACACTTTATACCAATCGATATCATACCTGTGGGCTATTTTTCCGGGCTCGAGTTTAATCACGACGAACCGGGTCTCGTCATAGTTTGCCGCGCGTCTGACGACCATTTTCAAATAGACGCCGATGTCGTCCTCGTATCGAGATTTCAGCAGTCGGACTATTTGCATGCGGGATCGCAGAGCGTCGAGATCGGCCGGCAGCGAGGCCATATCGGCCGGCAACGAAGTCAAGTCGGCCGGTAACGAAGTCAGTTCGGCGGCTGCGGCTGCGGAGACTGCGGCCGCGGCGGCGGACGGCGACGAACGATTTTTTACGAACATCCGGCGGTGGAAATTCGGCGTGTCCTTTGACTGCCGTCCGCCGCAGTCGGCCGATCGCATCAATCGATCGTTGATCTCGCGGTTTTTCTTGTAAAACAGGCACATGGACGGCACGTTGTAGTCCTTGTCGCTGTGACGTCTGGACGTCGACGTCGGCGGCGGCGGAGGCGGCGGTTCCGAGTGTTCCTCGAACTCGTTAAGACTGTCCGTGGCCAGCGATTTGGTGTCGCCGAACCCGCTGTCCTCGTCCGCGGCCTTCTGGTGATGGTGGTGGTGGTGATGGTGGTGATACGCGGCGCCGCAGTCGAGCGTCCTCGGCCCGTCGCTGTCGTAGCCCGACTCGTTGGACGAGCTCAGGTTGCTGAACACGCGCCGGTATTCCCGGTCGTTGTCCATCTCCTTGAACAGCTCCTCGGTGACGACTATCTCGTGATGATGATGATGATGATGTTGTTGTTGTTGTTGCTGTTGTTGTTGGTGGTGGTGGTGGTGATGCTGAGCAGGACCGCTGGCGCTCCGTTGTTTCACGCTGGACCGGGCCAAGTGGCTGATGACGCTGCCGCCGTTCTCCTCGGGCAACACGGACAGCCTGGACCGGAGGAACGCGTACGGGAAGTTGGGTTTTTTCGCCGCCGCGCCTAATTTCGATATGTTATCGCAGCTCCGGGTCTTCAGTGGCACGTAGCCCGCGTCCGTCGGAGACTTCAACGCGTCGTCGTCGTCGTCGTCACGGCGCTGACCGGCCCGCGGTTCTCCGCCGCGGTCCAGACAGTCGGCGGGGTCGTCGCCTTTCATGTAGGACGTGGCCAAATGAGACGTGGACACGCTCCTGTACAGCTGCGGGCCGCCGTCCATCGCCGCCGTCTGCTTCCTGCACGACTGTCGCAACTTCTCCCGGAAACTGTTGCTGTACAGACGCGAGTAGCTCAACATGCCCGTGGACCCGATGCGCGTGAAAAACCCTCTCAATGACGACGACGACGACGGCGACTTGTCGTCCGCGGACGACGGCTGTCCCAGCGGCCACACGGCGGTCTGTTTCGTCGCGCTGTCCCGAGACGACAGGCTGTCCAACGAGTCGCGGGACTCGCTCCTGCGCAGCACCTCCAGCCGCTTGCCCATTTTTCTGCCCCAAGTGATCAGTTCTGTAACGGACGGAAAAAAAATCAATGAAAAACAACGTGCCTAACCACCGTCGGCTGCCGTGTACAGCCGTATAGCAGCTAGTCGGGGGGGTTCTACGATCGAAAACATTCCTATTACTGCGCGCGGAACAAGAAAAAAAGAGAAAAAAAGACAACGAAGAACAGATACGAATATTCTTCTGGTATTTTCCGTCCGTGATGTGCGAGTCAATTAACAAACGCGCACTAATCGCCTCGAGATTTGCTCGCGTACGTACGCGCGCGCGCAGCAATCGTGACCGGCAACAATCGCGCGCACTTAAGAAACCTATTTTTAAATTTTTTTTTTATTTTTATTTTTTTCTCTCCGGTTGCTTTTTCATAATGCCAAAGTCGTCTGATTTCCCTCACACACACACACACACACAACGCGCACAGCTCCGATACCGAGATCAACTACTCGAGTATACCATTCAAGGTTGCCCGGTTTACAGTACGTCCAAAATTTCATTATCGTCCCAAGGTCGTTGAAACGAGACGACGACGACGACGACGACTATACGCCGCGCCGTTGCGTACCTATATCTTTCGGCACACACGAGTACGCGCGCCTGCTTCTACCGATACATAATAAAAGGGTTAACGATTTGCCCCCGGGATAAGATTTTATTTAAACGAGTGTGATTTATTTATAGACTTCGGCCCGAACGCATTGCGGACGACGACGACGGTTTGAATTAATTATTATTGTCGAGATATTATTATATACAGGTACCTAACCTACGTTTCGATCGCTGTTCAAATAATATATCATCGTACGGGAATAGTGCAGGTATGAATCTATTTGATTACACGGTTTGTTTGTTTTCGGTCGGTTGTTTTTTTTTTCTGTTTTTTTTTTCTTTCTATCACTACACGCACATTGTTGTCGTAAAACTAGTTTCCAATGTCGTACGTTTTGTAAACACGTATTAGACCGAATGTTTTATTGCGGCAAAACAGACGACGAGAGGTTTTTGTTTTTATACGCGCTCGTATACAATTTCGATTGTTAAAAGTGTATTTTTATGCTATAAACGCTCGTGCGAGAGCATTAGATTTACAATTAATTTTATAGCAACGATAACGTATATATAATATTAAGTAGATCGGTCTTTAGTTTTATAACTTTGTGTATAACATTTTAGAGTCGGAAATTCTAAGTAAACGTACTTTGTTTCGAATCGAACGAGTGTAATAATATTATATTACTTTTGTATTTTTTGTTTTTTCAATCGTGGAGTTTAGTTACGTTTTTTTTTTTTGGTAAGTATTTTGTCGATACGTGACCAACAAAACTCTAAGCAAGTCGTCCCACGAAGACGCCCATTTTGTATATTATATTACATTGACAACTGGGATGTCTTCGCGGGACACCGTGTACGCACGTGCGTACGTACTCGTGTGCATGGGGGATCGACGGCCGTGAAAGTTACGACTGTAGCGACTGTCGTGCGGCGAATGGGTCAACACTCGGAGGATCGAAAATCGAACAACGTAATACGGGTAATTATCAATAACGCATTGTGTCGATACGACGACGTATGGGCAGTAACAATTTACGCATTGTCGATTTTCAAGACGACCTCGGCTACAGGGTTACACGCTACACGCGCGTGCGTGTCGAGTCTCGAGTAAAAAGTCTCGAGCGTTTTGAAAACGTACTGTCGTTTTCCAATATGTCCTCGTCTCCGGGACGTCTGGAAAGCTCAAAACTACGCCGCCGTCTGCACACGGTAAAAAACGGGCTCGACAGTGTCGAGTTATGACGGATAAACGTCGCGAAACGTCACGTACACCGCGCTGTTAAAACGCGTGTTATGCGCGCGCGCGGCGGTCGCGTATTTTCTAACGTCCGACGCGATACAACTCGAAAAATGCGTCGGATCAGAATGTGCAACGAAATCAGGTTCTGTACGGTTTTCCAGTCGGTCGTGTAGAATAATTCGATAACGCGTGTTCGTGTGTTCTAATGTTATACAGCGGCGACTGGATCACTGTAACACGAAAACGTACACGTATATACATTACGGTCACGAAAACTACACGTCCTGTATAATACGCGTGCAACACATCACGCGGCCGTACCTACAATATCCGTCAAAGTGCGCGTAATTAGCGAGGAATCCGTTGTGTTTATTGACAAATTCGAACGGTCTCGTTATCGAGGAGGAGACGTTATTGCGCGCTTTTGAATAAATAATTAGGGAGAGGTAGAAGGAGAAAAAGAAAAAATAAATAAAAAACACGTTTGTCTCGCGATTCGAAAGGCGTTTCGAAGTGTTGTGTGTTTATCATTACGTTTCGTGCGGATTCACGAGCGTTTTTGGGCGGGGAGCTTTATCCGTACTTGTTGCGCTACCATATGGCCGGGAGAACGCGCGTAACGATCCGATACCGAGATTGCGAAATAACATAATCAAATAAACGGGAAATTAATTACGGGGCTCCGATGGCGAAACTGCGGGGACTCGCTCCGAGATTCGACACTCGGCGGCGGCGGGAGTTGTGAAATTCTTATCGTCCGCAATACGCGTTGCGCGCGCGCCTTCTTAATCGTTCGGAAATCGAACACACACAACCTACTTAGAATATATATTATATGGGCAGGGGCTATCTATCTGTTGGGCAGGCGGTCGGCCATTATTATGCGGGAAAATCGCTCGGTTCTAATTCGAAATGATCGAATGTGCTCGCGCGCGGTCGGGTGTTTACAAAAGAACAATGCACACAGGCGTGTACGCGCGTCGTATTATGTGTTACGTGGCGATAAAATACGATTTCGTGTCGTTCTACCCGTAACCGGTGCCGGCTCAAGAATTCGCGGGGCCCGAGGCGAGGTAATTATTTTTATTTTACTTTTCGCGAAAGGGTAGGTTACTCCGCGTTAGGCACCGTGTCAAGTGCACGGAACGGCTATTGCCGTACACCGCACGCCACGCCTCGTTCGGAATCCTCAATATCGATCTGAAAATAAACTAATCTCCTCGACTTGACGAATCGCTCGCATTCGATTAGATTGACGTATCGCGTCTGGTTAGATTACGCGGCGAGTCGAAGAAGTAGACGCCGCGGCCGTTCGGACGTCCCTCCCGACAGAGTTTTTTAACGGCGCGTCACGTTAAATATTAGGAATAGAACATTCTTTTTCTTTTTTTTCTTTCAATATTATGATAATACGTATCGCAGACAATGTATCGGCGCGCGTTAAATAATGCAGATATTTTTTTTAACAATATTACTGGTTTATATAGAATATTAGATTATCGTCGGACACGCGCGTGTGTATACGAGCGGCGCGGCGGTCGATTGATTATTATAATATTTTGTAATCATTTTAATGAATAATTTATGTGCGGTTTTATAAAGATTATGAGCCAATGTTAATACTCGATCTTGTCGCTGACGAGTAAAAATTATTTTTCGTTTATCTTCGCGTAACTCGTGTTTCGAGGCATAAAGCGAGGGGGCCGGTGCCCGGGTCCTGCTTATGACCTACAGCAACGACTCCCGAAGTGGGTGCTGCCATCGTTTTGTGGGCGATTTTGACGGCGTCTTACTCAAGGGGCAAGTAAAATTGATCTTATTATTAGTAATTATTATATTTGTTCGATTCGTATCTTTAGTGTTACAGTAACATTTTCGGATGCGAAACGCGCTTACTACTCAGAAGACGGCAAAGAATCCGGTAGAGTAGAGAAATAATGATCGTGTTATCGCACACGATGAGAGACGGAGAGATCGCATTCGCGACGCGTGTTAGTGCAGCGACGTTTTCGCATTTTAGCGCGGCGCAACGTGTACGACACAAATACTTAACAACATCAATAATAATAATGTATGTACAGCTAATAGTGCGATCAAAAAGCGTCGTGGAGAGAACGCGTTTTTTTACGCGAGACGTTTTGAAACACGCCGATAAATCTGCTCTGTTATGTAAAAGGGTCGGAGTAGATAAAAAAAAATGTAAAAAAAAAAAAATGTGGTAACGAATATTGACTGGAAGCGTTTTTAACGAGTTTATCTCCCTCCCTCTCGCTCTTTTATTCCGTCTTCGCGCGATCATAATATTATTACGCGCGATTATCTTTCTTCTCTCTTTTCTGTCCCGCTCCCCTCTCGCGTTCTCCTGCGCAGACGTCTGGCGGCGGTCCGGGCCGCACAGGACTCGCATGCAGTCGAGTACGTACATATATTACACGCGCTTCGTTCCCTCCAAAAAACATACTCCTCTCATACGACGCGTCTCGTCGGTGCATCACGTGTGCGCGAGCACATGCATAATATCGATCTACAGCAATTAAACGGCATTGCAGTAGTAGTAATTATTACGCGTGGTGCGCGTATGATGTTAAAACGTGCGGCGGACCGAGTGCAACAAGTAAACTCACTATAATACGCGTACATAATAACACTACTGCGCGCGCAGCACTACGCCGCCGTCGTCGCAGTCATCGCGCGTATATTATATTTTCTTCGTACATATGTATTTATTTTATTTTATTTCAACCTTTCGTTTTATTATTGCTGTTTATATATTTATTTTTATTTTTTTCGCGTTCGACCGGCACTCCACCGCAAACCATGTAATACCAGTAACCGAAGCCATAAAAAATGTTTAATGGGCGAGAATCGTGTTTTAGAGATCTACAGTCTAATGGCATTTAAACACAACGTATGAATACGTATTGGATTCGTTTGGATACGGGTATAGTGCGGCCGCTTCCCGCGGTACACAATAATATTATTAAAACGCGCGACGAAAAACGAAAAAAAAAAATTAATAATACAAATTAATAAACGATCCGCGCGACGACGACGACGGCCGCGGCGCGCTCGTTACCCGTTTGTTTATTTACGTTTGTTTTCGCACTGTCGCGCGGCTTTATAATACGCGTTTTATTATTGCTGTTTATATATTTATTTTTATTTTTTTCGCGTTCGACCGGCACTCCACCGCAAACCATGTAATACCAGTAACCGAAGCCATAAAAAATGTTTAATGGGCGAGAATCGTGTTTTAGAGATCTACAGTCTAATGGCATTTAAACACAACGTATGAATACGTATTGGATTCGTTTGGATACGGGTATAGTGCGGCCGCTTCCCGCGGTACACAATAATATTATTAAAACGCGCGACGAAAAACGAAAAAAAAAAATTAATAATACAAATTAATAAACGATCCGCGCGACGACGACGACGGCCGCGGCGCGCTCGTTACCCGTTTGTTTATTTACGTTTGTTTTCGCACTGTCGCGCGGCTTTATAATACGCGTCGTCGTGTACGACGAACGGGAGACGTGTGGAATATAATAATAATAATATACAAGTAACGTACGCGCATATTTCACTTAAAAATCCGCGCACAAAACCGGAATACTCCCGCCGAGGACGTTGTGCGATACGGTGGGTAGTGTACGTACGTATATTAATATTTACGAACATTTCGAACGATCGGGTCGACGAATATTACAGACTATAACCTATATATATAATATGAGGCGTTCGGTTTTGAACACCGCGCGACGCGCCACGAATAAACGGGCTTAAAAATCGTGTTTGTTTTTTTCTATAAAGGTTTTTACGACACGGATGATCTTAACCTATAAAGGTCCATGCCAAATCCGTCCGCGTAGTAATTCTACGCGTGTATTTAACGCGTACACGTAGTAAATGTGTCGACCGCGCGGAGAGCTTGCCAAGCCCATATTGTGACCGGTGAACGTATATATATATATTATTCTATAAACGTGTCCGGCGACGGTCGTCCTCTACCCGGTCGTCGTTACAATTATTATTATAATAAGTGGCGGCGGCGGCGGCATTCAAACGATTTAGAAACGTTGGAGTGGGACAAAGTTAATTTAGAACGACGTAATGAAATCGATTTTTGAATTTTCAAGTATGGTACGCTGAAAAATTCACTCGGGATATGAATTTTTACTGTAATGTTATAGAAAAAAAAAAATTGTAAATTAATTAATTTCTTACGAGCAACGACACGTAAAGAATAACGCGATAATTACTTTTGATTTAAAAATGTCAAAGTATTATTGAGAATTCAGGTACATTTCGGACGTGCGATTTTTAATAATTTAACTATAAAAAAATCTTAAAAGCTATCGCGTACAAGTTAGTGTTTTATGTATTGTTAATTTAATACTTATTCCGTTAGAAGATCGATGTTACCAAAGCGCGTGTACACAAAGAGACGTTAAATACTGTATTTAAATCTAATATAATATAGTGTTAACAAATCGTTATTCTTATTTGGTTTTTTTTAAAGTCGCGAAGAGGATGATATATCTCTCTCGTTCCCGATCCCAGTTTTACCGCCACCAGTGCGAATTAGGCCGATTATATATTATCGACAGTATTAGACTGAGATGTCGTGGGCACCAATATATTCTACGTCGTCGGACGTATTTCACTGGCCGAAAAAAATAATTCGAGGACCGCGTGTGTGACCAGCGGTAGGCCACCGTCCCGTTTCGACATTTCTCTTACGCTCGTACGATGATTGCGAAGATCGACGATCAGTATAGTAATTTCAAATCGAATTCACCTCGGACCTAGCCGGACGCGGCGAATTAGCATACAGAATTGAGAATTCTAAAAAAACTAATAAAAAATCAATAACGTGAAAAAAAAAAAATAATAATAAAAAACCTCGGCGTATATACTACTAATCGCGCGTAGACCCGGCAGAGTAGCCGCGGAAAGTAATAATAATAATTGCCGTCGTAACATGTCGAAACAGAAAAACACGCGAAAACAACGTATATTCGGTAATTTGCAGTTTATTAACGTCTAATTTACGGATAATATCGCGCACAGATCATTATCTACACGACGAGCAGTGGAGTTTACGGCCTTCGAGCATACGTTCGATATAGTAATTGATCACATTCACAAACACCGCGTGTGTTGTACGTAAAATGGAAATAAATTGTCGGTCAGAAAAACACTTTTGCTTTTTCTTTCTTTTTTTTTTTTCAGCTGGCGGGATCGCGTTTTTCGGAATATCGCTTTCTAAACATATTATTCGTAATATTCTTTACCTTTTCCGGGCCGCGGTCCAGATCTTTGAAATATAAATACGAGTTGTTTTCACCGGAAAATAAACAACAATTTGATTTTGATTATTGTTATTTAATATTCTAACGTCGATTTTGGAAATAAAGGTAATTATTGAAAGAATCGACAACCGACCACCACCACCACGTCATATTGTTTTATGAAATTAAAACTTTTACAAACGTTGCAAACGATATACGAACTACACGCCGAAAAAAGAGATCAAAAAATCTCGATTTGATGTTATTATCTTCGAGTGAAACGAATGTAAAGTAACGCGTGAGAAATACTTGTTCCGCTTGTTTTGGAAATCGTTTTTAAAAAAACGATGTCTGTTTTCGCGTCTATTGAAAATAAATCAAAATTCAAAGCCACTTCTAACCCTCTAACCATCTGCGGACGCCCCGAGTCGAGAATCTCCGGCATTCGGGGTTTCTCGCGACGAGTTACTAATTTTCCATTTACGACGGGGTAAATAGTGTACAATATAGGGATCGTTATTCTCGTCACTCGAATGGAGTAAATCTCGGTGTGTGGGATAATACACGCCCGTGTCGATCGGATCGATTGGGTCGTACGGGTGCAGTAACGTACTTCTTTTGACTTCGGCCGATTTGGGGCTGTCCTCTAGAACAATGGCCGGCACGGCCGTGACCGTTTGGTAGAAACGACCGTCCATGTCCGGTGTCACCAACGGTTGGCCGTTTTTCTCTTCAGCATTTGTTTTCCCGAACATTCGCATGGTCCTGGCAACAAAAAAAAAAACGAAAATTAAAATTAAAAAAATTAAAAATCACACGCGCGCTTGTTTCGCGCGGCCGGTGATCGATCGAAAACAAATCGATAATGACGAATAATAATAACGTTATTATTGCGATATTATGGTGAGAAAAAATAAATAAATAAAAAAAAACTGATGGCGGCGGCGTGCGAACGGCATATTATGGATGTATCGGATAGTCACATACCTCTAATAGTATAAAATTATTACAAAACATCGACGACGGCGTATTTATGATATTATATATTATATTATTATTACATTATCGAGTCGAAGTCATTATTGACGGGCGGCGGCGGCGTTACGCGCGGCCGTGTCCGAGATTCACGAGGTATGTCTCCGAGAAGAAACCTGCAGCGGATCGCCGCGAGGGGGGCTTTCGTAATCTCCTTGACCGGAATATCGGCGTTGTTGTTTCGATCGCCGTCCGGCTGCAGCTGCCGGCGCCGCCGCCGTCGAAGAGCCGAACCGAATCGTCGGAATTTTTTCATCGTCGTTTCGGGGGTGACGACGACGCGCGACGCCTGCCTAACGTCGATTGACGACGACGGTAAAAATCGCACTGGATTTCAATTGCACGCACATTTTTTCACCGTTCGCGGGCGTCCGTAACGGACGGTCCGTTACGTTGCAGCTGCAAGCGCGGAGTGAAAAAACTCGAAGACGAACGTTCTTTTTGGCGGGACATCTGTGAAATGGATTTTTTGGCGGCGCATACGGTTGAAAAATAAAACCGATTTCCGCGTAGTCTACAGACACGCAGTCCGTAAATAGAGGTTCCGTTTTGGACGCGCGTGTTGGACAAATATCGTCGTAATACGAGTACAACACATTAAAATATTATGGTGCCGACGAGAGACAAGTGCAGCGGTGGTTTTCGTTTGCGAGCGTTCGGTTTTCAAGTAGCTGCTGCGAGACCGGAGGCAGGTGATCAACATCTGGTCGCTCGTGACTGGTCTAATGGGAAAAAATAAAATCCGTCGCAACCCTCGTGGACCAGAATCGCGCGGTTCGCTGCCCAAGGTTCAGTCGTACACATTATGCGCGTATAAAATATACACGTATTTAGCCGTTCCCGCCCCCCAGCCGCGCCACGGCGCTGGTTCGCGGACGACGACGATCCTTCACCGTCGTCTGCGTATAATGTTATGACGGGTTAGTTAGATTGCTGTGCGATATAACATAATACGCGTAGCCGTCGCGAAAAAACACTTATCGGCCGGCGAAACGATACTGTGTATAATATTGTATCCGACGAAATATTTTTAATATAGAAGATCGGGACAAAGAAAAGACGCGTACCTACATTTGAAAATCAAATTCAGTTGGTTATCTGTTTTTTATCGTTTTATTCGTCCGATATATTATTATATAAAAACGGCGCGCGGTAACGGTTTCGTTATAGAATGGGTCGTTGCGAAAATCGAAATTTATTTTCGAAACTAATTACAGTGCGTTTTTTACACGACGACGACGGTTCATAATACACGTCTAACACGTTAATAATTAACGTGTACGATGGGTACTCCGCGAGAACACCTGCAATTACATCGATCCGTAAATAAACGCATATTTTAATCGGAACATAATGCAATAGGATCGAGTACCCGTTGTATGCTAACGCCATTACCATACTTATTTACGTATATTATACGTCGATAGTTTGCGCAATCGTTTCTCACAGTTTTAAAAAAGGTAATTTCGCTATTCGATATAAATATTTATTCGCCGTTTATTGTAAGGATAAGATCGTTTACAAAAATCCCATGATATATTAAGTGTAATTAGTACAAACTCGATGACGAACGATCGTGTGCACGAATAGATGAAATCGTTTTCTATACGAATAGTGTTTTGCACTAAATGACGGGTATTATTATAGACGTAAAGATCGTTTCTGTAAGTATTTCGCAAACTCGATGGAAATTTTAGTAGCGCTTGCCAATAATTCGCATGATGTTTCGGATTCCTCACAAACGCGGATAAACAACAGGATCAGACGCGTTGCGTATAAATCCCATAGAAATCGGCCGTCGCGACGTTTGGCCGAACACGATAATTTTTCAGTCGGCGAACAAATAATTTATACACGTTATTGTAATTTAAACGCGCGCAGAGCGTCCGGCCTGCTGCGAAAGTGTTTCGCAATAGGTATAAAATAATAACATATTATATTGCGGCACACGTTACAATATTACGGTCATTTTAAGGTATTCCGCAGGAATCCGCAGCCGTCGCATTGTCCCTGGACGCGGCCGCCCGAGAACCAGTTTATCTTATCAACTGATAACTAAAGTCGATAACAATCGAACGTCCGAGATTTATTCCGACGCACTTTTCACGACCTAATTATATTTTATATAATATCATACGCGATCCGGCGAGCGATTAAAACGTGCGGATCGCCGCGGCAGCACCGCGATGTTCGCTCACGCCGCCGCGACGTTAATAATATGATTGTTGTAAATCAAACAGCGCCGTGTATACACACGTGTGTGTAAACACAATATTGTGCGCCGCCGCCGCCGCAAACGCGCATTTTCAAGTACGTCTTATTTGTTGCGATATATCTCTGACTTACGACGAGAGGTTTTCACGAACACGGGTCGTATAAAACACACAAACGTACGCCGGGCTACGAGGCCGTGTCGCGTACCCGACTCGTAATAATTCTCGAGGGAAATATTATATTATTATTACGTTCTGGAAAGATAAACGCGCATAAACAACTTTTCAGTCGTTTCCGATTGCTAAATCGGGTATACGCGTGCTGCGGCAAGTCGTCCGTGTCGTTATGCCATAGGTATTATATCATATCGTCGTTATACATATATTATAAAGTTTGCCGTTTTTCGACGGGTTAGTCGCAAACTTTTGTAATCTCCGCCGCGCAAAACAAACGTATATACGTAGATTCCAACGATTTCGGCTGTTTTCTATGGAAAAACGTTTCCTTTCGATATTATAATACATACAGCGGCACGATCGTTACGATATTATTATAATACACCACTCGTACAGGTTCTGAAAAAAGAATTTTACGTCCATAACACGATATTATATAAATCGCGCAGGTAAAAAATCGTACCGACGATGTGCGCCTGTACAGTATCCAACTCTCCTGCACTGCAGAGCGCTTTGGACCGTAATGACGGGTCCCCGCGGGGGCAGGACAATTTGTGCATCTGCACCCTCCTCCCTCATCCTCGTGAATTCCTGTGACCTCGACCACAGATTTGCACTAGTTTTTCCTTTGTATTCATATTCTGTATTTACTACTAAACCATATGTTTTGTCGTCTAAACATTCGTTGGAAATTTAAAACATTTCAACTACAGTCAAATACTTTTTTGTTCTATTTTCTTTGAACTCCTTTTATTTCAATATAAGTTATTTTTTGTAAATCTGCTCAGTTGACAAAACAAAATTGTTAGCAAATCGAAAACCACGTTAGATATAAGTTCACCAGTTCTATCAGCTGCTTCTACCGACGCTTATCGAGTGGGCAAGAATTATAAAATGTTTGGTCGTGCCGCCTGCAAAAAAGGTCTGGACACGCCTGTGTTTTCTTAGCTCATCAAGAGTATGCGCTCTTGAAATTATACATATTATTACATAATATTATGTATACACGACATCGGTGTTTCGCCGTCGATCCTTTTTTTTTTTTCGTTTCCCGTTCGACCTTACCGGGCCGTACCTATATTACGGGCGAGTACGCGCTGCGGCACAAACACGCAACTATAAGTATACCCGCAGCGACGAATAAAAACGCGCTCGCAGTGACTGTACGTAGGATCACGAATTCACGACGAAGGACGCGCTAATGCACTTTTCACGAGCCGTCGTCGTCCGTCACACGCAGGCTCACACTGCAACGACTGCATCCTCGTGCAGGCGGCGGCGTGGCATGCCGGTATAATATTATTACAGTCGGTACCGACGTCGGTGTACCCACTGACGTCGGCGAGGACGTTACACGAAAAACCGGACGAACTATTTCGATCGTATCTCCGTTTCTGTCTTCCGTCTTTTTTCGCCACCGAAAACACCGCGCGCGCGCGCGCGCGCGTCGTCCGGTGCCAAAACGGTTTTTTTTCTCGCTCCTCTTCTTATTAATACTCGTCAGTTTCCAAAACGAGTTTGATTCTGATTTGACATTTTTTTTCTCCGTCCGTTTGATTTATATAGGTGCGAATTTTTTCGTCGGTTTTTTTTTCTTTCTTTCTTTTTTTCTTTCAAATCGTCTAAACGCGACAGAGTCGACTGCGGCAACAGCGGCAACACCACAGTGGCGACGACGACCGACGTCGGCGGCAACAGCGGCGGTTAATGACACGATACAATATACCTACGTACGTCGCACGTTTCTCGGGTGTTTATTTTTTTTTTTACTTTCCTGCGCACACTTCGTCCTTTCCGACGACGTCGCAACAGCGCCTATTGGTGTTATTCTTTTTAACGATCGCCGGCGTGTGCAACGCTATTTGAATATTCCACACGCACGCACAGATTGTGTATGTGCAGTCGGAATGCGTTTATGAATGATCGGCCCCCGAGGTGTGTGTGCGCGCGCGCGTTGAAGTTTTCATCGACGACGACGTAACGCGTTTCTCGTTATGTAAACCGCTTCGGTCGCACGCCCTTTCCGCCGTCGCCGCTACTACCGATTCGGTATGATAATATTATTTCTAGCGGCGACGACGGACGACCGCCACCGAGGTCCAACACTCGCGCGACGGTGGTGTGATTAAAAAGGGCACTCGGAAGGGCGCATCTTGTTGCTCTTTTAGCCCCTAGGTTTTCGAAGCGATTCGAATACCAATTCGAATCGTATGTTTTCGCTGTCGCGATGAATTCACTGTTCTCCGCAAACGCGAATTGTCAATTTTTTCCTATTCATGTCTACACAACTCGTGCGGTGGAGCCGAGGGAAGACCGTTTTTTGAATAATTTTATTCGACTGAAGTCTGTGGTGCGCGATAGTTTTACTACTCAAGTCTCCCGGAGGAGCATTTATAGTCGCGTTATTTACGGTCTGTTCTGTAATATACTGGACGAGAGTAGAAAACTTTCCATAGATATAGTGTGTTTTTGAACTCGTACTCTTACGAATATTGTTATCAATGTTATCCGGCGGCGGCGTGACAAAACGAGCACGCGACGAGCGGCGATTTTTTTTCAACCTTCGGAAACACAACGGTAGTCGTCCCGTCGATATTTTTAGTTGTGTCACTGAGACACGCGCCTTTTTCGGTTTCGGTCGTCGTGTCGGAAGGGGACGATAAAAAAAAAAAACAACTCTTTCTCAATAATGTAATAACACACAGGCATGTTGTACATACGTACGTATTATCATCGCGAGCGACTCGTTCGAAATGAGTATAATTTATATCCCGAAACAATGTTCCGTTAACGCCGAGATTGCGGTTAATGACGATTTTCTCTTCCGGAAGTCGACGCGCGACGTAATTATTGTCGTGTACGCGTAAGTATGCTTTGGAATCCGACATCGTCATCGGCGTCCGATGTGGATTTCGACAGAAACGAAAATTACCGCGCGGCGAAATCGTACAACGAGACACATATTTCGCCAATATCACGAGTTTGATTTACTTGCGATACGTGCGCGGCGGCCGTTATGCGCATAGAAAGTTCGAACGTACCGGACTCGCGCAGTGTGTTTTTAATTCGCGGAAAATCGATACCAATTATACATAATATATATTACGTGGTGCGGTTTCGCCGAAAACTATCGGATTTACCATTCACTCGTGATTCACCCGTTTGTTTGTGCGGCATTAATAACAGGGCCCGGACCGAAGCCCTAAAAACTATGCACTCATATCCTGAAAATAGTGTCGTCCTCGATCGGTCCTAGGCCCTAAGCTCCGAGCTTGAAAAAAATATTTGTATAACGTTACGATTGTTTTTGTTTTTTGGTATCTTTTATTATATTTGAAAATAAACGTTTCGAGCAATATTTCACATATGACCTTTGTAGGTCCATTCGTTTTTTAAACAGTAATTAATATGTGATCGGTGAAAAACGAGAGTGCACGCTTTAATGACGGCTGTAAATGGAAATCAAATAAGGTTTCTAAAATTGTCGTTCGTCCAAGGCCTTACGAATTGCGTTTTCTCTAGTCGTTTTCGATTGTGTCTAAAAGTGAGGCAGATGTCTCTCGATTGACACGGGGTGTAGTATCGGCGGCACGTCTATTTTTTCCCGTGTTACTTTGTTTCGAACGCGACGAGTTTTTCCATCGACGAAATCAAAACGATCTTACGATTCGTGCTGCGTTCTGGAAATCGGCCTTCGGTGACTTCGATAGTCGGGCCGCGCGACGAAGAAAAGCGGACACCGGCGAGAACGATCGGTTTGCTCAAACGCGGTCGGCGGCACCCCTATAAACGTAAGACTAGGTCTAAAATATTAAAATATTACGCACGACGATAGTACGCGCGGCGATACGTCTAGAATGTATGCGTTGTGCAACGGACGGCGGTTACGAGAGAATTAATTACGACGTCGTCGTCGTCGTCGGGCTACGACGTGTGCGCGCGTGTTATAATAGACGACGATAAAAATCGCAGCGATTTCGATATCGCGATACGACAAAATAATAATTTATTATTGTTTCGGTTCGGTCGTCGACGAGATCCGTTTCGTCAAAGGTCCGACGACGGAGCGCAGGGCTTCGGTGCGCGCTATCGAATTACCGGAGTTTGATGTGCCGGAAGGGACACATAATATTATATATCCGTATGCTACGCGTTACATCGTCTACTTCTCTTGACCCATTTATTTTAAACGCCGCCGTCTTAACGTTCCGCAGCCGCGGGTTCGAGTGACTCGAAAACAATTACACGCGCGCGCGTCGTTGTATAACCATCGCACCACGTGTTTATATAAATTATGACTTACAATAATATATTCCCATATAACAGTTCCGAACGGAAGAAATAAACGCGAAAAGAAAAAAAAAACGTTGAGTAAGCCGATGAAATCGCGCCGATACTATACGGTGATTACGGCGTCAAACGACGTGTGAACAATCTGAGTTTTTATTTTTCAAAATTGTAGTCGTGCCTGAAAACAAACTCTACGCCTAACAGTGTTTATAGCGTTTGAAACCAAAAACGTAATTTGTTGTTATTATTATTAATGCAATTATTGTTCGTACGATTTAATAATAATGACTATTAATCGTGTTGGTGAAATGTGATTGCGTTCTTTTTGTTTCTAAACTCGGCGTTTAGCAAATTAAAGCAATAGTTATCGTAACTAATATTGTTATTATCACATTTTTGTTTTTAACTGACTAAATCATAACTACGAACGTGTAACGAGCTCGAAACATCCAAAGAATCCGTTTCTGGAGACTTCGGGTGTAAAACGTAACTGGTGTAGTGACTTTCGTAGACGACTCGTTAAGACTTATAGTCACGCCGAGCCGCGGGGACCGCGAAGAATGACTTCTCAATGTCACGGCGCGGCGGCGGCCTAATAATAGTGATATTATTACAAACGTGTCACTAATGATTAATGTAAAACAGCTTTTCGGCTTTTACGGCGGATAACGCGGAGAATATTCCAAGTGTAAAAGGTAAAAATACACGTTGAATCGAACCAAAGGAGATAACATTACTGCGCGCGTATACACAAAACAATCGTTAAGACAACAATATTTCAACAATGACTAACGCACGGAAAATGTAATATAATCACTGTTATACATGACATAGTTACGCTAATCTATCCATCTGCGGGAGAGAATACATAATAATATTATTATCCAATATTTAATGGTTTTCTATAAAAAAAAATAAAAAATATCAGATCAAACGAAGGCCAACGAGGATAATTATAATTGCAGACAGAAAAGGAAAAATAATAATTACGGCCGAAATCATTTCCAGCGATATGTGTGTATAATTTCGTACGTATTGCCGATCGTCGGAACATGTATGTACAAATCCAAAGAATACGTCGGCTATAGGTGCTCACGAAGAAAAAAAAAAACACTCGCGGTTTACTAGACCCGTTATTTCGAAATCGATATTCCATATTATTCCGCGCGAGCGTTTCCTTCCGATCGGTTTGTTCGTATTTTTCGCACAGAGGTGCAGCGTAATTATTTCCATCGAAAAAATATTATTATGCCACGCGTTCTCGGAATAGTTTTCGTCTCGTTATTTAGCATATTATTTAAAAGGCACCGCGATTTATCGACAAATATTAAAACTACTCGGCGACGACGAATAATTCGAACGCGTCTAAAGTATATCAAATAATAAACGGCCGGCATAATATCCGACGTTTACCATTGTAAACATTATAATATTACCTATTAAGTTACACTGCAATTTACTGTATTATTATTATAATTTTTAACACGTGATCCTGTATGCTCCCGCAGTAGGCACCTCGTCGTATATGTACGTATGCCTCGTAACCGACTATTATGTACTCTCGGTCATTGACCATAATAATATTGCGCGCGGACAAGCGCTTATGGATTAACAATAATAAAAAAATCCATCACGTAAGCCGAGTGTATGTATAAAAAGGAAGAAAAAAACCGATGTCTATTACTTTTGTCAAATCTGAATGTATAGTATAAGAATATCAATATTAATATAACGGACGTTGTTGGAATGTTAAAAAGAACGTTTCGTATCGGTGCAAAAAGCTTGGCGAAAACGTATATTTAATCGGAAACGTCGGGACGTTTTCATAATGTTTTATAATCGCGTGGCGTAGGAATAATAATGATAATCAAATGGTATAATATAAACGCCAAGTCGACGCTGAAAACGGCAAAAACACCACCGCGACCCGTGAAATAACAGTCGATCAAAATGCATCAAGTCGTTTCGATGATCGTTGTAACAGAGAGAACATTTCAGCGCGGCGTAATTCAATCGGCACGTATTAAATAATAATAATAATAATAACAACAAGACATTAGATAATACTCGGGGGAGAAATGTGATGACCATCGGTCGAGTGTCTCGGCCATGAGAAATTTGATACGCGCAGACTTAAATAATAATAATATTTAATTCTGATCGGTTTTCGATTTAGTTTTTTTTTTTTCTCCTTTTCTTCGTTCTCTTTTCATAAAAAAAAAACTTGATCTCATTATTGACTCTGCGAGATGACCGTCCGTCCGTCCGTCCGTCCGTTGTGTGTGTGTGTGTGTTTTATTTTTTTTCAATTTTTTTTTATTTCCCGTCTTTTCTTTATAATATAATGCGCGGCGATCCGGTGGCCCCCGCGGGTGTGCGCGCGCGTACGTAATATTATGCTCATGCGACAACAATAACCGCGACGCGAACAAAACACAATCCTTCGATGTCGCGCCCCGGACAGGATCGCGTGTACACCGACTCGATAATAATAATAATAATAGTATACGTCGTACACCGCACAATTAAGTGTCCGTCCGCGCACCAAATTAATACTCTTGTGGGCAAGGCGTCGTCGTCGTTCGTACGCGGAGGTATACGTTTTTTTTTTTCCTTTGTTTTTCAGTTTACGCAGAACACACGTCCCGCATCTTATTTACTAATATGTTTGTTTTTTAAATACAAGTATACTATTTCTTTCCTTCGACGGGTAAAAAAAAAATAAATAGTCCATCTCACATTCTTGTACGTACGGAATATATTTTAACAGGTGTAACCGCGGCTCAAACACTGCCCGTAAAATGTATTTTTCGAACGAAAAACTTTCGACCGAGTTTTGTATATATCAAACGATATCTGAAACCGCAGATCCGTGGTCAAAAATGGAGATTGCTATTTAGTAAACAGCAAGTGACAAATATCCGTCGAATACATAAAATATAATATAATATATTGTATTGTATTGTTAATATCATTTATCGATGTAGAGTTGTTTACGAAAAGTCACGAACGTTTAGACGGAGTGGTAAAGACGGTTCTGAGTAATGTTATCATAATTAAAATGAAATATTTAAACGGTCACGTATTACATAAGGAACACACGAGCGCATCTAGGATTTTTGTTCAATTTACGATACGTCATATACACGTAATATAATCGATCAAAACTATGAGCAGCGAAAATTCGAGTGCGATATTATTGACTCGTGTAACTCAATCCATCGTGACAATCGAATTTCGAATAAAACAAAGTGAATCCGACGAAAAAAGTATTTACTAGTCGTATGATAATATTCCAAACTAATATGAAGAATAGGGATTTTGTTTTTCAAACGCGCCGATAGTTCAAGTACGATCGAGTATTAGATTGTAAAAATGACGTTTTATTCGTTTGAAATACCAAAACTGTTTTCTAATTCGATGATTATTAGTGATTACGCGCGCGCGAACATTGTTAGCGGTGTGCAGAGTAGCGCAGGTATAGTTAATAATAATTGTTGCATCCTACAATAATAATTCACTTTCACTGTAGCAGAAGCGTACGTTTAATACGTAAATGATGTAAAAAAAATGTATACATGGAAAAAATCCGCAAACTCCACGTGGATTAATACGTACCCGTAAGTAGTGTTTCGCAATAACGACCGTGTGTTTGAGCTAATAACGACGGTTAATAACAGAAGCGGGACAATTAATTGTAATCGCCGACAGTGTAATTAATCACTTCGATGACGGGCGGAGTGAATGAAATATATTAAATTCTATCCCAAAGTACGTAAAACCCCAAAGGGAAGAATTTATTTTATTTGTAAAATGAGTATTTATTTTTTTTATTTATAATATATTGTGCACGCGAAAGGTTAAAAACAAAAAAAAAACCGGTCGTTTAATAACATATAAGACTGTAAACTTTAGATTATACTCGACGTTTTTCGCGCGTTGAAACCGCGTGACGACGCGCCGTCTCGACCAGAGTTATTGATAAAGCCACCCCGACGAACTCGTACGAGTAGTGCACTTTACGGGATGAAAATTACCACAAAAGTCTGACGACGGCGCGCGTAACGAGTGCTTTTTTTTTTTTTGTCGTTTCACGACGGCTTTATATGCCTAATAAAGACACGGGAGGGAAAAGAATAATCGTTTTGTCGCGGACGAAGGACCTCGTGCGAAAAAACGATACCATAAAAGTCGTTCGCGGGGTAAAACGATCGAGGCGTTGCGGTTGGGCGTAAATTATTTCTATAATCGAGATAGATATCTTCGAAACGTCGTCGTAAAACTTCATTCGATTTTGTAGAAATACAACTACACATTATACGAGTATACATAATATTGTCTGTCGGGAGATATACGTTCGTAATGAATGGAAATTATTTTAGGATCTCACGACGACGGATAGCCGATAATATTTAAAAATATATAAAAAAAAAACTCGGCATCCGCTAATCCACGAGACCGCGATTTTTTCCTTCCGCGATAAACCACCGCGCGTAATGAAAGACTTTCATTATTCCAGTACTACAATACAGTACACGACCGTTAACAATCGGATATTAAGTCATTCGACCGGGTATAAGAGAGATCAATATTAATCACGTCGAGTTGCAGATAAAAATCGTTGCTCGATTAATATGAAAATATTAAAAACGTCGTATTTATATTGTACGCGATCGAACGAAACGCGACTCGTAATAAAACACTCACACGCATTTCAGTTATAAAACTATGTTTTACGAATGTTAATATATATTATCGGTTTTTTAAATTCTAGGGCAATAAAGCGATAATTTTATCAACTATAATAATAATACGTTTTTTCTTCGTGAATATTTCGAAATCCGGTAGTCAGGTACGTCTCCTCCGATGGTAAGCTCGAGTTTATACTTTACAGAGCATGAACACGTCGTGATATTTGTAATAATTTTTCACGGTAAAAATGAATACACTAATTACTAGTTTCTTAATACTATTGTAGCCTACGGAATTACGTAAATTTAATAATTTCTAGAGTCCTTTGATAAGTATCGTATCCGTATAATATTATAATATTCTGTGTACATAAAAATTCGATTAATTGGTTGTACACAACACCTGCTGTAATAATAATATCGAACGTTGGAATTTCGCGAACGCTCTTTTATGATCTTTAAACCAGAGAACTGTGTAAGTACAAGACCGAACGGATAATTAATATTTTAGAACGGGAAAACGATTTGAAATGATATATTGTATTGAGAATAGGTGTTCATAAACCCCCCCCCCCCAAATACCTACGTCATTGTTGTTTATTTCAACGATTAACCATGATTTTAAATAAATAATACATAAAGTAATATTAGCATATGTTACAATCATCTAGTTATTAAAAAAAAAGATTATTATAGGTTTAACAATGGTATTTTACATTAAAATTTGTATTATGATAAGAACGAATAACAAATGAGATTTATTCATAATAGCTAATAAATGGTAAGTCATTAATAAAACATTTTTTATACTCAACTAAATATCTCATATGTGGATGCGCGTTTCATAATAAACTCGTTATTTATAGCCTGTGTAATCTATAACCCTTAATTATTATAAACGAACGTGAACAAAATACTAATATTTCGCGAGGCTGGTGATTTTGCAATTTTTTTTTTGTTTTCTCCACTCGTTTAATGTAACCGATACAGGGATGAAAATAATATAATTTACGAGTATATTTATGATTTTATTCGTAAGTTTTATTTTGAACACATTATTTGTGTTCGTCTTACGATATTTTCGAAATTGATTAAAGACTTTATTTCTAACACGAATTTTACAAAATATACAAAACCTCCGATGAAAATGAGAAAAAGTCGTATTTCTCCAGTCGTTAATATATCGATCTCCAATTATTATTAGTAATTAAACGTCACGACCGTAAACGAGATGACGGAGTCGAATCGTTCAGATTTGTCGTATCGATTCGGTTTTTTTTCTCATAAATATTTCGACAAAACTGTTAAAACTATGCGAGTACACCGACGTAGCAAAAGATCTATAGGTCGCAACTCGACACTTTTTAAATAGACACATTAGTTTGAATTTAATCAGAGCAACTACAGCGAATCGTCGCGAATTCGATAATACACCGAATAATATGATTGGGAAAAAAATTAAATTTTCAATTTCAATCAAATCAAATATTGCTCGCCGTTATGTTTTCAACATTTATCTCAACGAGTTACGCGTACTTTAATGAAAGGGCTCCCGTATCGCTTAATCGTTTTATTTTGATTGCATAATATTTTTTTGCGTTCGGTATTTATTTATAATATGCTTAATACCTATATTATAAATATGATTATTACATAATAGGTATATTGCCTGCAGTGTTCTGTGATTTAATGAAATTACCCCGGCCCCGTGTTCGATTTATTTATTTATTTTTGACTTCGAAAAGGCGAAAACACAGTACTTATAAATATAGTTACATAATATTCAAAAACTTGGACTTGGAAATCGGACTTCCGAAAAAAATTAACTATTAATTTGGTGAAAAATTGACTCTTACGCGATTATTTAAATTTAACCGAACCATTATTACTTATATCGACGATAACGTCAAATTATAATGAGATCCGAGCATAGATACCTAACGTGAAATGTCGTTAATTAAGTATTTACGTACGATTTATAAAGTCACCATTTAAATTTTACCAACACTTGGAGCGAATACTAGGACATGAACTTTACATTAGTATATGTCATATGATTTTTAGTGATTGTTAATACCGTTGATTACATTGCGGCCGCGCCACTGGTTATTACTAATTTAAAAACGGATTTAAAATCACTCTCAACAGTTCAAAATGTTAAATCATCGCGGGACACTCGGCATGTACTACGTACGTCCCCTCGTGCGACGAATTCGGGCGACTACATAGTCGAGTATTCGAAGAGATATTTTAAATATTTTTTCGATCTCGAAAATATTAAACGTTTTTTCGATTCAATTACAATTATCGTCACGCGTTCGAATGTTTATCATTTTATCATTTATTCGCGAACCGTGAGAAAATTGACGGAAAAAATTCGATTATTAATTTGTGCACTCGTGCAAAAGCAAAAAAAAAAAAACAATAAATTATTACACGACCTCATAGTATATAGGTAGTATTGGAAAATGAAAATTTTAAAAATCAATACTCTAACGGTCAGGTGGAATACTCGAAAAAAATGACATGAACGCGTGCTTTTTAAGAGCCGTATTCTTTACGAGCGTCGAGAGCGTCGAGAGCGTTTTTTTCATATAAACAATACAATATAATACCCGAGCGAACGCGACGTAAGTCTGTGCGGTTCGCATGGCGCATCGTATATAACCCACACACAATAAATGATCTATAGCGTATAATAATATCGTACCTGGACAGAGGCGACGGGCTGAGTTCGATCCGCCGCTAATAACCATCGCATGTGCCGTCGGAAATCACGAACATGATCGGTCCGCCGTTTTTTCCCACAGAATCGACTGGAAACGTGCTCACGCGTCGCAATATACGCGCACACCGGAGGTAGTATTATTTTTCATTAGTTGACACGCGAAAAAGAAAAAAAAAAAACAGAAAGAAAAAGACGCGCGCGAGAGATAGAGAAAAAAAGTAAAGAGAGGAGACTTGACGAACTCGCGTCTCGGACGACGGGGACGCGCGCGCGCGCCGAAGGAAACACGTCGACTGCGGCTGCGACGGCTCGGGCGGCGACGGCTCGGGCGGTCGTCGTCGTGATAAATGATAACAACCGACTCTCTCGGCATGTGGTGCGCGTGAAAACTTACGAGGTCCACCCACGCGCGCGCACGTTATAGGGCCGCGGACGGGAAGGGAGAGGACGCACACAATTCGTTTCGAATTGAACCGCTTTTATTTTCTCCCTCTCCCGTTTCTTTCCAATCGTTTCGGGGACGTTTCACGTATACGCCAACACTTTACATAACACACGATAAATGCGTTTACGAGCACGCGCGCGCGCGCGGTCGGTCAGCGACCGCGGACCGGATACTTCCGGGTATAATATAATGTCGACTGCGCCGCATAAGAGAGGTGTACGAACGCGGCGGCGGCGCCCGAGGACCGAAATCAAATATAACACGTGTAGTTCAATAGTAATAACGATATTGTTGTGCGCCGCGTACGTTTCACCGGACGCGAATCGTACGTTCCGGCGTGGGCGGGTGTTGAGCGCGACGTACGGAAATCCAATGCGCCGCCGCGCCGAGAGTGTGCGGCCCGCAAACGACAGCGTTATCATTGTCGACGGGGTTGTTGTTGTCGGGGGTGACACCTCAAATCACACTAAACCCGAGCACGAGTGTATCGGACGATTTCAAAACTTATGGCCGGGGGCCGAAAACCGATCGAGTTTCCCGTTTAGCGTACAATATATTATAGCGCTCGAATCGGAAATAGAATATTATAAAATGCTACGCCCAAATACAAAAGATTTTTCTATGTACTCTCTGACGAAAAACTTAAAATTGCAGGCTACAAGTCGAATTCTACACCACTTATTGTATAATGTCACGTATGTTTAGCTCCTATGGGGAGGGGAACCGCATATCAATCGCAACTCCTAAGGTTCAAAGTAGAATTTCATTTTATTTTACATTTTTTTTTATAAGTAAGTCGTGGAATTTTAGTAACGCGTTCGCAAACGTTGTAAATATCGTGTCGATCGAGTATGTCTCGTTTTCAAAAAAAATTCTCGTCATACGCACTTATCAGACGATCAATATTATCCAACTATAATTATTATTCGTAAATATTTGTTTCTTTTGTATTATTTCTTTAAATCATTTAGCGCTTAATTGAATATGCTCGATGAATCATCAATAATGGTTTAAGTTATTACCCGTTTATTGTTCGAGATCCACATTAGTTATTATTTGTATTTACATTATCCGATTGTTATTGTATGTGATGATATTATTATCTATAAGTTTGTTCAGCTAAATGTGAACCGCTCTTAAATGAATCATGACTATGTAGTGATTACATTGATTTAAGTTTACGAATAATTAACGAAACAATATTATAGTTTTAACAAATTAAGTATTGTGCTAGTGTAATATACTCTATGATATCAGTCAATCAAAATAGATTATAAAACCTTAATAAACGACGAACGTTGTGTAAACGATGGGTTATTAACACGAGTGTTTTAGAGATATTTATCGACTAAAAAGCTTCCAGGATAGAATTTTTTTTATCGGAGTATCGCGGAATCGAGTATAATACTACAACTAAATACAACTATTATAATTATAGTCTTAATTCTTCAGTTCAAAATTTCTATCTTGATCATTTAATTATAGATATAGTGAGTGAACTATTAATATATTCCCATCGTTATTTCACACTGAAACACTGAAATTAGTATTAAAATATATATACATTAAAACTTATGATACTTAAATGTATTGTTTCGAGCATTGGATTTGATGTATTGTTCAGATATGTAATGGTTTAGAATTTTTAGTTTTTATAATTAAATATATGCATTCCTTTAACGTCTACAATTTAGATTTTATATTTGGCCATTTAAGTGTAGATAATACATTTATATTTTCCAGTTAGACACGTGATAATATTATACCGAGCCTGAAGCGATTAAATTCTATTATCGTACACGTAAGTTTTAATTCGAAATAACTGTATATACAGTAACAGAGAACAACGGAGTTTAATTAAAAAATAATAATAATAATCTTATCAAATCGCCGTATGGATTAGTTTTCTTTGAACTATTAAAATAATTTAGTAATAATTAAGAAATGAAAAATTTAATTAAACGCGAATTACGATGCGTTTTGTTGCATGAAACTCCGCGGCACTCCCGCTTAATGGCTGTTATTATAATTAAAAGAAAACTAAAGTCTATTTCGTTTCGTAGTTATTAAAAAAGTGAAAGAAGACGCATATCGTACACGCTTTACTCGTTCGGGTAAATTATATTTCGATAAGTTTTTGAAAGTATATTATATACCAATCAACGGACGATATAATAATTTATAATGTTATATATTTTCGTGTGCGCGCGCGCGCGCGCGTGTGCGAGTGTCGTGTAGTGTGCACGCTACGCTGAACCGATAAAATAACTTCTAGTTCATTGTGCAGTTATAATAACGACTTATATACAAATTCTAATAATAATAATAATGTATTTGATTTTTTTTTTTTTTTTATTATTAATTACCCGGCAAAATATTAATTACGGTGATTTGCATAAACGGATAATCTGTTTGAATTGCTTTTCGAATCGTTCCAATAGTGGCGCGAAAAGAATGCAAAGAAAAAAATAAAAAAAATACATAAAAATAAAGTAACGTCTACCAGTACTATTATAATAGTATGTGTGGTGTATATAATAACATATCGGTAACCAGTTTTCCGCGTGCGCTACATTAATGCATAACTACACACACACAACTGCTTCGTGTCAGGTGGTTAGTCAGCGGCCACAAGACACAATATAATAAATACGCGACCGACCACCATATACCATGCCAGAGTAGGTATACCCTACAATATATGCCCGGGTACCGTCTTTGTATGAGATTCGGTTTCTAAAAATCGAAACGCGAGACGATTATAATAAAAAGAGTGGTTTTTTTTTACCGAGAAAACCACCTGCGAAAAAGTTTAACGCATTTGCTCCGGCGGTCGATCACCACATGTCCCGCGAGTCCGTTCTGTCGTCCGACGTCACTACAAAGCCGATGCCGACGACTAATTAGTATACGGCGCAACGATCACGTAATAACAATTTCGTCCAGACGCACCATCTGCCGACGTTTTCCGAATGCGCGGCTGCCAAAACACACACGCAGGGGCGGCTCCGTACTATCTCGCCTTATAATCTCTTTTTCGCCGCATCCTCGACATAATTCGAATAGATTACTGTAAGCTTTTATTAAAAGCGTGTCTGAAGCGATAGATAATTATATCGGCATCGCGTGTTTTTCGTTTTTTTTTTTACTCGAAAAACAAATGAAAAAATACACCGAAAGTTGCATACTCGGTCGATACCATAGCGTACTTAGTCGACTGGTTTTTTCCTCTGTCCAAATTACGTTTCATCGTGTACACGATTTTATGATAATCGAATATTTTATCATTTTGATTCGAGATTATGCAACGATGCTCGAGAGTCTCGTCGAAAAACTTTAAAGGATCCGTCACTCGTATTTTCATTTTTCTTTTTCCCCAAACACACCGCGATTCTTCAGAAACACCCGTAGTATTCTGTTCAGAGTGAAATGACTTTATCCGGAACCGAAATAAAAACACAACGATGACCGTCACACATTACGTCGAGGAGAAACAAAACGAGAGCTAAACACTCGGTCTTTGTGTTTACCGTAGACACTCGCGGTTTTTCTTCGTTTCCAAGTCTCGGTTTACACTGCGACTACAAGTTCAGTAACTCGTAATATTTCACATATTACAGTTTCGCACGAATGCATCGTATGAGTACGACAACAGTAGTTGTGCCACATACCGCGTATTATTACGTAAGCATATGACGAAAAGACTTTTGTACTAAATGAACGGCCGCGCAGTACAGTATATGACGTTTAAATGAAATGCTTCTGCTGAAAATCAAACCGCGTGCGATCACATAATTCCGCAGATATTAACGACGGCTTCGAATAATTTAAACACTTATATCTGCACACCGAGAACAAATGTTTTTCATAATAATTATTTTGTCGAGAGGTCATATTGTAACATATTATAATAATATATTAACGTCGATCGATAATGACCGCATAATAGCTGAAGTGCATAATAAACAAAAACATTTAACGATACACAGTATAACACATAATATTACTTTCACGTCGTTTTTTTTTTAGTCGGCGACACCAAATATTTCGATGTTAAACAATTGACTCGACGACGATTCGAATAGCCGTCAAAGAGTATAACGTTATTCAAGTGTTATTGTGTATACTATTTAAAACATAATTCGAGTTTTTTTTTTTATACGCACATTCGACGAATGACAAATGATTCGGTCATGAATACGTACACTTGAAAATGACATTTTATGTGTTTTCCATCGATGTAGTGCGTTGAGACGAACGTTTATTTCGGTTTGTTCGAGAGCGTGGTGAAATAATTTAGATTTTTTTTTAGACTTCAATTTCGTGTGACATCGATTTGATAATTGACATGTGATCAGTTATGCAGCGAGCAGTTGGCCGTTGGTCTCAAATAATTGAAAAATGTAATCGTATAAAAATAACACACTATTGATAAACACTGTTACCCGAGTATATTTTTTCCTAAACTCTCGAGAAAGAAATAAAACAGCATTTCTCATTAAAAAAAAAAACCTATTTCGATTCTAAACAAACGAAAAACAATAGTTTTTTTATGACTACACCGCGGATATTTTTAACGTAAATATTTTAATTTAATTAGGTAACACATTTTTCGTACGTCTCGTTCGGTCAGTCGAGAATTTCTCGGTCGGCTTAGATCGCGTTCCGTTTCTAATGTCAACACGAACAACACTAATAATAATAATAATTGTTCAACACTCGAAATATATAATATAGGTCAGTCGCGTTTTATTAGGATTAATGTCGACGGCAAAACGCGCGACGTTTACATTTTACTTATCCGTACGAATATCATTCGCAAATATAACAGTCGAATATTATTCAAACGACCTGAGTAATATAACGACAACACGTAATGTCGTACCTACACGGATCGATGACGCAGAACTAAATAAGGCAATTAATTTAATCGTTTTAACCAGGATTAATTCCGCGGCGCGTTGTTCTCGAAATCGCGTTGTAACACTCGATTCGGAAGGAACGTTTATTATGTTCGGTAATAATAATTATGCGTTAGTTGGAAAAGCGCCAAAAGCGCCGAAAACCGCGCGCGATTTAATCGAAAAAGTTTTGTTCGCCGAACGAACGAGGAGAGGCGCGACGTCGACGGCGAAAAGTTCTCTCTAATCGCGTATACGTTTTATGCGGCCGACGCAGTCGAGAAGTTTTTTCTTTTTTTTTTTTTTTATTCTTTTCTACTCTCGATCAATATGATATATGGTGTTTCCGACTGCGGCGGTAGTACCACTGCAGTACTTATATATTATATTGTACATACAAGTATATCGTATATATTATTATATCCTGCGTCTAATAATAATTAATATTAATTTTATTATATTTTTCTACAGTAGGTATCCTATAATATCTCTGCGACGACGACGTCGCAGAAAGAGTCGCGTAAAAAAAAAATAAAAAACGTCAATATTATATTATTACTACTCGGAGTAGGGTTGGGGGTGGGGGGGAGAATAAATACTGTCACTGTTTACTACCGATACTCGCGCCGCCGCGTACAGACGAGGTTATACGGTCGTGTATATGCGTACGCGGTCTTATTTTTTTTTATTATTGTTTATTATTTTTATTTTTTTTCTCTCTCTATCTATCTTTACGTTACTCGTAAGGAATTACATACACGCGCTCGGCCGACGACACGTATTTGCGAAAGAAACGATACGCGTAAAGTCTATATGGAAATGCGCGCGTATCGGCGGCGGCGGCCGGGACAGTTCATTATTACAGGTTTTTTCGCCGATGCTTATATACGTACGTTACGTGAGTATATATATAATAATAATAATAACAACACGGAGAATCTCGACGGTGATCGCGCAGTCACGCCGAGACGGCCCCGATCGCTTTTTACGTGTATATTATATGATGACGTCGTCGTCCAGACTGTTGTGCGGGGGAAGGCTGTTGACGCGCGGCCGTCCAATTAAAAGGTCAACAATACGGACGCGACGACGACGACGACGACGTCCGGACGCGATGACCGGCGGCGATTTCCCGCGAGCCGGATCGACGGGTACAACGAAGCAAAACGAGCGGCCCGAAATCGAGAGAGAAAGAGGTAAAAACGACGAAAATGTATGTGAAAACCACGACGGTCGTCCGGATAAATACGCTCGGCAGGGCGATATCGAATCGTTCAAAGCAGTGGCGGAACTAGATTCTTGGAGGCCCTATTGCTAGGACAGAATTTGATAAATGTTGAAGAATTTTTTAGTAAAGAGTTAGAGTAAATTGTTTTAAAAAAAAAAAACGAAGTGTAGAATAAAGATCTGATCAGTAACACTAACATTTATGGACCTCGTATTCGAATACAAATATCATTTAACTTGCTGTAACTGTAATTATTGTTGAATAATGTAATACTTCGGTTGTAAACTGCAGGCAAACTAGTAACTGTAATTGAAAATAATTTCATTCGATAAAAAAAAAAAAAGTTTGCTTATTTATTACTGTGTCGTGGATTATTTAGTGGTTTCCGGATGTTTCTTGTCTAAAGTTTAAAAGAGATTTTAGTTTCGAGGAAGCCAAGTTTTTTAAAATAATATGTTTACGTCCTTCTAACCGTCAAGCGCTACGTATATAGATACACTCGGGGACGACCGACCGAAAGAAGTTTTACTAAACTTAGTCATTACGCCGATGTCGTGTGGAAAATTTGACCGCGACCTCTCTCGTGAGAAAAATACCGCTCAACTATGATGTAATCATGCTCGAAAAATAAATAAAAATGCTTCAAATACGCGCTTAAATATGGCGTAAAAAATCTCAAATTGTACCCGATGAAAATGAATATTTCTAACTAAGAAAACTAATCATATCAATTCTTATATTTTCAATATCAAACCCGGACGAAATTTTTAATTTAATCAATTTCTAACTAAAATGTGAGGTGATAAAAACGTACGGGTTCTATCGACTTGATCTTAAACTCAAATCACATTGTAAAATCTACGCCGTCGTTTCGATGAAAAATTCTACTTTGGCCCGGAGATCGAATCGAAACACATTGGCTTTTCAAATATTTTTCTACTCGAATTCAAAGTCCAGAAAATCGTCTTGTCTACACACGAGGCAGCCCAGACCTGTGCGACTGTCTTTTTCAATGGTTCGGGAACGTGGCGAACAATAATTGGAAGACCCCGTCGATTTTCGAAAACGCCAACGAGACACGCGACAATAAGGAAAATTAAATTTCGTATACCGGAATCGTGTCGTCGAAACGAACGTGCCCGCATGGCACGATATTTATAATACGACTCGGACGTATCGATTTGTAAATACAAAGAGACCCTTCTCGTCATCGCCCACACGGGTCAGTGATCTCGCGTAAACAGCGTTTAATTTTTTTTTCATACCGCACGTTCGACCGAAAGTCGTTTTTTTTTGTTTTCGACAAGTAATACGATACGGGAAACCGATTATCGGCGTTTCGACGACACTTCCTCCCGCAGCAGTTGCACCGCGAGCTGTTGAAAACGAAAAATAAGTCGGGCTTCTCGAATGTCGCGAACGGTCTCGCGCGGAGAATACAGAGAATACACGTACGTACGCCGTCACCGTCGCTGCTGTTGTAACCAGAGGACCTTTTTTTTTTCTCTCTTCGAAAACCGCGGCGAGCGTTTTGTTGCGCTCCACCGCGTTCGTTCGATACGTTTAATAATATATGTTTTGAGAAAAACCACGCTCGCGTCGTCGTCGTAATGATACGTCTCGAGGAATCTGTGTGACCGCATAAACTGTTTACCGTCTGGAGGAGACGAGGAGATAATGAGGAAGTCGCGGCCGATGAACCGTGCGTCGCGTCCACGGGTACATACCCTGTCCGAAATTATCTCGGGAAAACTTTATTACGTTCGAGTTTACGATACGTCGCCGTAACGTTATGTCCGAGTAACTTTACTTACGTATACGTACTACTACGGTATGGTCGTGGTCGTCGGAGCGTATACGATATAAATCAAACGAAAAGAGAGAAGAAAAAAAAAATCGATATATTATACATTATTATTACGTTGTGTCGGATCTGTTTTCTTTGCTCGTAAGACACATTTTTTCTAGAGTGGATATAAGTATATGCGCGTAAACTATACGAACGCGATAGTAATAAACACTCGCGTTGAAAACGTGTACGACGTGTCGTTACAACAATGTTATAACAATATAAAAGTTGAGTCGTGTTATACTAATTAATCACCGCGGTAGTCACAGCGAGTTGAGGTACTTTGCGTAGTTCCGGTCGATCGCGGAAACAATAATAATACATTTCTTTCTACAGCTGTGAGCTACGTAAATGCAAGACAACAAAACACATCTCGGCGGTTTGATTTTTCAGAAACGTCACGATTTCTCGACTTCACCTCAATCACACCACCACGCACTGCCGATCAGATAAATCAATAATTAGATTAAACGAATTCGATTAATTTTTCGTACGATAATGATATCACCGCGTCGTCGTAAATCAATATTCTCGTACTTACTCTCTCGTATATATAAATTATCTTCACCGCGTATAATACGAAATATCATTCGAGAGTATAATGTGTTTGTTTAATGTTGTTTATATTTTACGATCGTATACTCGTATAATGATAATTGATATTCGTCGTACTTGAACGTCCCGAGCATCGCCATCACAATAGTCGGACGACGGTATGCCCACTGCTTTCATTGACATTGACATAATTTCAAATTAAACGATAAATATTATTCGCGTTTTATACGCCGCCGGTGTGTTATTATACGTATGCATATCGCCGGTATGCTGATTTACGCCGAACGAACGCCACATCTGTTATTATCGAGAGTATTTTTTAGATTATTATTATTATCATTGTACCGCGTAAGTATAGGTATATTGTACGTAACCCTACGATTTATGAATATTAATCCCTACTGCATGACGTCACTGCATGCGATTCGCACGTACGGTGTGAAATATTATGACGACGACCAGCTCGTCCCGAAGAATATTGTTATTCGAATTCTTTTGGATCGCTTAACGCGCTGTGACGGGGACGTTATTTTACCTATTTGATTCCGAAACGATGGCTCGTGGAAACCGTTTGGATCGCACAATAATTATTGTTACGGCCGACGCGCTAACGGCTTACGATTAAAAACCATTCATAAAATATGTTTACACGACTTAATCGATCGGTCGTGTAAATATTATATTATATACTCGTTTATATTATTTTAATTCTCGCTAAAATCTCTAAGGACACTATTACGGTTAAATAGTAGTCTATTCCGATAAACGAGCGCTATTAATTTATTATTACTATACGAAATATCACCCAATTACGTAATGGCGTGTGCATGTAAAACGGAAACCGTACAAAATCGTTTTTTTTTTTTTTCAGATTTAGTTTTAAATAAAACACGAGTTGTTTTGTTTTGTTTTGTTTTTAGTGATTCCATAACGTGATATAAACGAAAAGTTGTACGAGTTTTTTTTTTTTCATAAAATATCACAACTGTTATTTATTCGAACGACCCACTTATTATTTTCGTTTATGTAACATTATTAATGAAATATATCTTTTCATATTATGTACTTAACAATAATTTAATAGACTCTGCCCGATTTCGGATTTTATCTCGAACAACGCTCGCGGTTTTTTTTTTTTATTCACCGACTACCTTACACGCGGTGTACGCACAAGGCCGCGTATCGAAACGGAGGAGGGAGGGAGGGAGAGAAGTTTGAGAGTCGAAACTTTATTTATTACTACGGTTTGTCCAAACGCAAATAATTATAATAATCAATAGTTTGAAAGATTTTTTTTCGTACATCGAGACGATTAAATTTTAACCCCTTCCCTCCGGAAATTCGGTCCGGCCGCGGCCTCGCGTCTATTTACATATTCATATGTAATGCTTGTGTATAGACTATGCTGGTGAAATTCATAGAAAAATACCTAACGGACATTTTTGTATACGTACATTTGAAAATTACTAGTCCGCCGCGCGTCATCGGCACGGTTAATATTCTTTAATTGCGGTATTTAAAAGAGAGGTATCCCATTGATGTGAGATTTTTCTCCGGCCGTCATTATACGCGAACGCGCGCGCGTGTGTGTGCGACTGAGAAAAATTTTAAATATTTATGAAATTACGCTTTTCTGACCTAAAGAAAAATAACGAAATACCTAAAACGTATGGCAATGTTATTGTACCGGATACCGAGTACATAACATAAAGGTAATAAGTGAACGCATACCGCGCGTACGAATTTTTGCTCTGCGGTCAAATACATCGCGCACTGCAGCGTTTCGCGTGATATCAATCGCCGCGCACGGAAATACCGACGAAAAAAAACGACGACGAGGGAATTTTTTAATTTGCAACGTCTATTCAAAACGACTTTCGGAGATCCGACGGGTCGTCGATACGTATATCATAGCAGTATATATTATAATGTCTATTATTATTAATGGCGGCGTTTACAGAACAACGAAAAAGAAAAAAAAAACAAACGATATTACCGTGTAGTGAAAATTACTACACACACACACGATATAATGGTTTTTAGCTCGTGCTACGCGGACGATCGTAATAATATTTTTCCATAAAATCGATTTGAACCCGGTTTGCGTCTCCCCCGAATAATAATAATAATCGGACTTCCATTGAGAAAAAAAAAAAAAAGGAAAATAAACTGCTTTTGATTCCGAACGGTGTTGCGCGGTGTGCGTGCGCGCGCGTCGTATTTACCTTGTGATTAACATTGTACCGGCTACCGTACACGCATAATATAATCTAATGCACGCGCGCGTATTAATATATTTATAAAATATACACATGATAATACGTACATCGTATAGAGTGTTGCACAGCGTCTCGTCTACCGGTGTTATTGTTTTTTACCTCCTTATTATAAATATAAATAAATACTCGTACGTATATAATATTTCTTCCCCTCTTTGTTTTTTTTTTTTCTACTCTATACCTAAATAGCGGTCCATAATTATTGTCGACCTTGGGCTGTGTTGGGTGGTCTGTTGGACCGGTTGTTTCGCTTTTGCCTTCTGGGGTCCCCCTCGACCCCTCGACGAAAAAATATTACGCGCGCGCGCATGCGCCCGAGTGCCGCCGTGTGTTACTGCACCTATGTGTACGTCGACCGGGAGACTTTGACGACTACACGCGCGCGTCGGATCGTTCGCTATTTCCGACCCCTTTGCGAAATCGTCGTCGACTTTCGGTGGTTCGTGAAGAGCATTTTTATTTTCCTGCTTAAACCTGCTGCGTACCTGCGCGGCGGCGCGAGACGTGCGCTGCACACCGATAAAACGTCGTCGTGCCACACCGATTCGTTGTCGGCTGGCAGCAACGCACACCGGCATTCCGTCGTTGATAACACACGCTCGTTAAACAATGCGTGTTAGTTACTCGGAATACAAATTACACTGTGCGTGTGGACGTTGATGAGCCCGTCCGAAACGCGGCGTGTACACACACGTAATATTTATAGTGCCTATGGAATCTGCCGCAAACAGACAATAGACTTGTAAACGTACTGTGTTGCCCCGGCCGGTACGTGTTGAGACGTAATGGATAAAATCGTATAGGCCATCCGTCTCCCGGTCCAGTAGGCGATCGCCGTTTTTATTCGAAACACACTTGTTCGACGGCTTGTGATGCACGCACTGCCGCAGTCCGTATCCAAAGCGTAGCGTATATAGGTATCGTTTTTCGATCGATGAAAACTCGTCGCCCGTTTGCGCGTCGTAACTCCTCGACGACGGTCTCGTTTCCTCGCGGCCGTCGTTGTTTGCGGAAGAGTTTCGAGTTTCGCTTCGGACAGACCGAGTGTGTTATTAAAATCTGTATTTATCGCTAGGAATTATTACGAGTATTATTGTTTTACGCCGGGCGATCCGGTGTCCGCCGCGACGACTGATTCACGACGTCGAATAAAAGTCGCGCCGGGGACGACGCTGCCGTAAATTTGCTGCGAAACGATGTTTATACGTATAATCATAAATTCACGACGGCGGTTTTCTCCCGGAATAGTGATAAAAACCTCGTCCGGCGTAAAAAAAATAAACAAAAATCCATTCGACATTCGGCCGACGAAAAAAAAAAACACGAATCCGACAGCTCTCTATGGCTCCGCGCGTTGATATTTTCTCGAGTATTTTATACTGTAACATTTACGAGCCCCTCATAAACGCGACGCGTGCAATTCGATAAATCGTCATGTTTCTTCTTTTTGGCAATATCGAAATTGTTTCTCGCCGAGAATAATAACTGCCCGACAAGTAGGTACATGAAATATTCGAATGATATATTTATCGGACGTGTAAAAGGTTATGAAATTGTCATCGTCCAAATTCGATACGTTTAAAAATTCGGTCGAATCTCGTGTGATCAAATAAATCATTAGATAATTCATAACGACCAACCTTTCTGACGGAATAAATGATTTAATATTGTAAATGTTATACGTTTTCATTATAAATGTCATCTGTCCATTTGTTCTTTGTGCCATCGTATGCGCGTTAATTATATACGAGCCAGACAAATAGTGTCGACGAGTAAAGTTCATAACCCAAGACGAATACGACAAATACTACTGTTGTCGATAAAATGAAGTCTCGCGACCGACTCTGTTGATACGTTCGTTAAGAGTTGTGTTGAACATTGACAGCAGTGTTTGTAACGATTGCAACGAGAAAGTAAAACAAAAAAAAACCAATTATTTATGTTTCGAGTACACACACACACACACACACAGCATTTTACTACCTATTAACCGCGCACACGAAGTAAACTCGACAAATTGTTTTTTTTTTTTAAAAAATTTACTTTATATAAATGTTTCATTACCGAGGCGATTTCTAAAACGCCGAAGCGGAAAACAAATCGAATAAAGGCCACGCGTTATTGTTGTTGTTGAACAACACCGTTTTTAATCGGTCGCCGTGCTACGAGCGATTAACGATGCAGACGAACGGTTTTACTCGTCGATTGCGTTTTTCATTTGGGAATGAAATTAAAATTCTCACCGCGAGCACGCGGAGGAGAAAAATATTAATACGCAGGTATACCGCGCGGTACAATAATAGGGCGTACGACTAGCCGCAGCTTCCGGAATTAACGTATAGTAAAAACAATAAGAGATTGTGAACGAACACACTACGTGTGACGCGGACATAGTGTTGTTTTCGTTTTTCTTTTATGTTAATCCGAGCGGCGCACAAAAAGAAGGAAACGCGATATTATGGTCCAGTGGTTTTGTCATGTTATTATCGTAGTCGTATTCTACGTCTCAGCGTGCGGCACTTTCCAGCCGGAGTAGGTACCTCTTCTACGCACAGTAGGTACACGCCTATTATAATAATATAAACCCTTCTTTCTCTCGGCCATGCGTGCGTGCGTGCGTGCGACGACGACGACGACAAACGTTCCAACAATAAACGAACGCAATAACTAATAGTATTCTCTCGTAAATCTCGGTGAAAACTTTTAAAAATCCAATAACCATATTGAAAACGTGTGTGTGCGAACAGTGGTGGTCACCATCGGCGGTCAACAATAGAAAGCAACACGAACGCGCATGAGGTGAATGTTTATTTATTTATTTTATTTTTTTTTTTTAGTCGAACGACCACCGGTGAAAGTTTACTCGAATATATATATTGACTATTATATTATATATATTGTGAAATGGAGGACACTTTTTTTTTTTATTACGGTCGATTATTATTATTCCGAGTGTTATCTCACGTACTAGATGGTGCGGTGCGGTACCAGTAGTACTACACAATTAAGACGAAAGAAGCGACGGAAAAAATTTAAAAAATAAACGAAAATATTCTTAAAACGCGACGAGGAGAAAAGCGGTGGCAATTTCTTTTGGGCGGCTCGGGTGAAAATACGTTCTAATAAATGTTTTTAAACAACGACGATAATACCTGGGCGGCTAGGTTACATTCATTTCGCCGTTCGCGAGCTGCAGAATTGTAAATTTACAATACATTTTAATTGTGAATTTAGGCGAGCCGGTATAATTGTGTAGCAGTGTCGCGTTTTAAACGTTTCGATTTGAATATTACTCGAAATGACATTGATTTAAAATAATTCGTCGATTAAAATAAATACTCAACGCACATCGTGATTGACGTTTGCGTACGTACAAATACGCGCGAATTTAAAAAACGTAAATTTTATGAAACGGTCGAAATTTAAAATCGAGAAACTCTTTGCGGGAGGGGGGATTTATCATGAAAAAAATATACAATCTCATACTTATTTATTTTTACTGATCGTTCAACGCGCGCGTGACCGATTCATCGATCTCAAATCAAGTACTATTATCAAGTATTTTTATAAAAAGAAACGTGTTGTTAGGTAGGTAGCGTTAATATAGTATAAACAATTGCAAATAAAAAAAATAAAAATCCGCGTCATATTTTGTATTTATTTATCTTTACTATTGATCGTTGTCTATAATTTATGAGTTCTGTATAGAACCAAAAAGAAGAAAATGATATATAATATGTGTGTATTTTTGTTTTTTAACAGATTGGAGGGTATGCGAGAGCTTGGAAAATCTACAAGAAGGAAATAATTGCTAAACACTGACCTAGTCAATGGCGGGGAAAAAGCCCTTTTGCCCCCCCCCCCTCAAATCCGCCACTGCGGGTGACAAGACAATAATAATAATAACACGTTGACCGGCGCGGTGTGGCGAATTCGGAACAACAATATTCGGCTAATATAACTCAACTTACTTAACAACGTCGCGGCTGCAAAACAAAACCCGTTTTCGATGCCTATCTCATGTTCTATTTCAATATTATTATTATTACTGCACTGGCATATTATACGACATGCATTATGTATTTCTGTTTAATTAGCCGGTGTGTTATTATTAATATTAATTCCGTGTGTTGCTATATTTCAATCCCTGACTGCCGCCGCCGTTGGTGATAATAACGATAATAATTGCTTTCGGTGGCTGAATTATGTGCGGGCTACCTGAAGTCACGCCCGGTAGTCCCGAAAGGTGGAGTGCCCGGCCCTGAGGGGAGATGCTCCGAGACGTGTTTTCCGTCTGTATGTGCGCTCGGACGGGCGCGCACACACAAATCACTGCGGACGAGTAACGACGAGGTGTGTAGTATACAGGGTGTCCCACGACACTTCGGTTTTCGGTTTTTTTTCTTTGTCCGTTTTAATAATCGTTTTTGTATACTTCCGCACAACAACGAATTATTTTGCAAAGCAATTTTTCGTGCTACGAAGAAATCCGATGTGAGATTGCATTTCGAATCGAAAATTCCGGCAAAAAATCGAGACGGCAGTGTTAAGCGCGACGCTTACGACGGTTTTTGAAATTCGTTGAAATTAAAAAAAGTTTACGACGACGCGACGACGGTCCACGCTCGCTACGATCGAAAAACGTTTGCGTCGACTCTCGATGATAATCACTGGCAACTATAAAACGCAAAAATCGAAATAGAATTGGAAATTGTTCAAAGTTTCGAGTTCAAAAAACAAAACAAACGTAACACGTCGTATCGTCGCGATATCCGTGGCGCCCGGGATCCTGGTAATCGTTGCCCAGGAGCACCCTGTATGCACGGAGATCAGCAGAGACGCGTATCTAAGAAGGAAAAAAAAACCGGCCGCGAAGATCGTTTATTTCGATTCGGATGTAACAGAGCGGTGTTAAACCGCGAAGTCGTAATGTGTTTCTATACTGCGGTATAAATAAACGTCACGAATAATATCGAATAATAATCTCGCCGCGCTCTCGAATCCAATATTAGAAATATAACACGCACAATATCACATTGTTACTACGTGGTAGTAGTATACGACCACGAAAATGTACCCTCCTTAACCGCGCGCGCCAACGGTCGACTCGGTCGTTTCCGACCGACGACGTCGGATATTTATTTATTATGATTTTTTTTTGTTGTTTTTAAATCGTCGTCGCGAGATCGGCGGACGTGTGACGCGCGCGTATAATTATAATAACAATATTATATGGTCATGACTGAAATATTGACGACTGCTGTGCACGGCCAACGCATTCCATCGCGGCCGACGTGCATACAACACGGTCGTGCGTGTACGTACACACACACACCTCGGCCGCACGCGAATAAAATCAAAGTTGTGTCATAATAATAACGTAATAATTATGTTTGTGCGCGAAAACCTTTTGCTCTCGCTAATCCGTCGTTTGGCCCCGCGTGCGGCGGACGACGGCGGCGGCGCCGTTACTCTGTCCGTGTGACATTAGGTCGTACGCGTGTCTAAGGACGAGCGTTTAAAATCGGTGGGCAGATTATGTAAGGAGAATAAAAAAAAACCGAGATTATCCGTTTTAAAAACGCCCGTGTTCGGATGGCCGTCGTCGGAGGACGGTGGAAATACGCTCATAGGCGAGTTGTTGGAAAGAAAATCACCGTGGGACGTCGTGATATATAGATCTCTATCGGCGGGGGCGTCGATTTGAATTCATAATAATTTTTTTTCCGCGTCTAACGCGCCGGCGCAGAGTAATAATAATAATAGTAATATACGATAAAACGATCGCGTGAACGGAGATCGTCGTCGCGCGTCGCTGTGGGGAGAATACGCCGCGCGCCGTGTATACACATACGTCTCGCCTAATGATACGATATTGTATTTCGTATTCAGTGTGCATTTTTATTTCAAGGATTATCCGCGTAGCCTTTCGATAACACACTGCAGCGGCGGCGGCGGCGCATGCGATGCAGTGAAAACGTCCGAGAGTGCATTCCACGAGCGCCGTCCCATTGTCTTATACGTTCGGATCATTAGCGGCCACCTCATCAATACCGTCGTGTTCGAGACGTCAGAGCCCGCCGCAATAAGGATGTACGTAAGTACACGCGCGTTTTGGAATTCGGAAGCGTATACGTATATACGAGGTCGGGTAACTAGACGCTCGTTGTTTGTCCGATCGATTACTGCCCGCGAGTTATATAATATACATATTTAGTTATTTATATTTTTTCAATATAATTTTAATATTATACGCGCGGCGGCGGCGGCGATAGCGTAATTATTTTTTTATTTCATTTTTAATTACGATTTCCGTCTCCGCGCGTCTCGCTCGTCACGCCAACACGTCTGCCGCGGCGGCGCTCCCACGCGCGCCGTCGTTTTGGCGAAGAGATTTTTCGAGGGGAAAAAAAAAATCGTACGCGCGGATATTTTCGGCGCACACGTTCGCAGGACGTCGGTCCTTCTCCGAAATCACATCGCGGGTATACTCTCGTGTGCGGAGAATTCCGCGTAAACGTCGCCCCGCGCTGTTGTTTCTCGACACGGGAGAGGTGTCGGCCGATCCGGAAACCACTCCGGCGTTAATTGTTAAACGCCGACCGAAAACCCCGATCGTCGTCGGTCCACGCGCATTCACGTCTTCGTCCGTCGCGGCAGTCGCCGCCGTAAATATACCGTCATTATTTTACGACGCGATGACAAAACACGACCGTGAGGAGGAGGAGAAGAGCGGCGCGCGGCGGGCATAATAAAAAAAACCGTCGGTTCTCTCACGCACACGCGGGAGAAGGAAATAACATTCTCTATTCAAGTGTCTGCTACGGAATCTTCTCGTTACGCGTTCTCGTCGTCGTCTTGGTAGTCATCGCTTTTCGATATATGTATATAATGTGTACGTATGTATACCGTGTTTATACATAGTGGGAAAGGGTACACGTCCGGCGGACTGAGGGTAGGTTAGGCATTCGCTTTGTGTTGTCGCGGGGCCGTTTGTCGTCGGGCTAATGATGCGGTCATTACGCGACGACGTGAGTGCGCGCGCGCGCGTGTGTGTGTGTCCGTCCGTCCGTCCGAAGGCTCGGCGGTATATTACCAGCCGGAGAGATCGATCTCTCGTATCGTCGGCGGACGCGGTGTAATATACGGGTTACGACGACGCGATTACCTGTACAACAGAGCCGCAACACGGTAACATAATCGTATAAAAAACACGGTGTACGCGCGCGGGTACATAAACTACGCGGTCCGATACGGCCGACCGCGATCGTTATAGAATATTATCATCATCATCATCATCGCGGGTGCGCGCGACTTCGACGACACCCCTGCTGCAGCAGCAGGATTCCCGGACGAGAGCACGTTATAATATGGTGTGTGTGTGTGTGTGTTCTCGACATTAAAATATCACATTAAAAACGAACGGGTGACGACGAGAAAACGTACACTCGCGTTTGATTCGGCAGACGATGGACGTTCGCTGCGGAGTTGTTGTTACGACGTCTCGTGCAGTGGAGTCTTATGAACGAACGAGAACCTCTTCTAGGCGAAAACGCGACTTCATTTTTCCTCTCGAACGACACACAGATCGAGTTATGAATCAAAGTTACGCAGCTACTGCGGTACGTAAAAATCCGTCGTGCTTGAGTTCAATACGAAAAATATGTTATTTTTGTTCGTTTACCTACTGATCGTATGGTTTTTTGAAAAAAGCAGAAAATCAATCAATACGTATGAATCGAATGTCACTTTGTAATGAGACGAACTTTTTAAAAACTAATCGTTGTTTTATATATTTATATTTTCTATCTGCGATTTTCACTGTAAATCGAAAGAGCCTTAAATTAAAACCGGAGTGTTATATAACAGACTTTTTTTTATTCATTCGGATGCGTCCGAACCGTTCCGGGCGATTTCGAGTCTTAACGAAACGACTAAACGTCGTGTGCGCTTACATAAGCGGCGTCCATTGTTTGCGATGTAAATATCGATTGCGGTATGCACAACTTTTACAGGCAGTATTACGTTATCAAATGCTGACGGCGTTCAATAGCGACGAGCAAAATAATATTATCATCGTAATTTATCGATAATTTAACATACCGTATAATGAAACTCGTCGATTAATATTCGCACGACGATTATTATTCTTCCGTACCCGCTCGGTTTTCCGCGTTCATAAACGTTGTTTTTTTCATCGACGACAATCGTTGGCGTTTTTCCACGCGCGTGTCGTCGAATTCCCGAGATTTTTTCCAGCGCCGTTCGTAGCAATAGTCGACCCTACCGCGGGGCGTCCCCCAGAGGCCGGCGCACGTTTCCGGAGATTTCAAGGCCCGTCACGACATTTCGCCGTGACGGTTTCGCACACGTCCTGCAGGACAACATGTTGTTGGCCACCGACATTTTTCGATAACGTTTGAAGATCTTCGACCGATATTATTCACGTTGTAACGAAATGTACCTTGCCGTCCGGAGCGTGGTGATAGTTTTCGCGAAAAACAGGTCCAGGCCCCGCAAATCCTCGCGCCGGCACCGGCGTCCCCCCGGCCGAACACCCTCCGAGATTTCGAAACTCCTGATTATTATTATTCGGTCGAGTGTACGACATATTATATTATTACATACACGGCGTAACCTACGCGTCGCACGCAACCGTCTGCACCGGGCACGTAGGTCGACGACGAAGCGCGTCGCGTAAGAGTCGTTTTGCGGTGTTTTTTTTTTTCCCTCCTAACGTTTCGTTATTATTTTTTATATATACATATACTATTTCCATTATTATATATATATATATACATTTATTATATATATATTTTATTTTTTTTAACGCGTATATACTATACTGCCCCGTTCAGGGGGGCGTGGCGCGCGCGTTTGGAATAAAATCTCGGTTTATTTCCAACCTGCTACATTCGAATTCCACCGGACCGGGTCATCGCGTTATGGGCCCACCTGTCCACCTGTTAAGAGCGGCGGCGGCGGCGTGTACACACGTATATACGACGAGCACTGCACACCGCCGCCCGTACGACTATTTTATAATACGCGCGCGCTTGTGTGTGTGTGTGTGTGTGTAAAACGCGCGGTCCAGGAGACATTCGATATAAATATTACGTGTCGGGTCGACGGGCGAGTAGTATTATAGTGTACGAGGTATATGTACACCTCGACGAGATGTTGTTACGACTCGTCCTGCTGCTGCAGCACGACGACGATGATAACCAGATCTACTCGGGGCGATAGGCTAGCCGAAAAAATACGACGGCAGCGAATAAAAAAAAAAAAAAAAACAAAACCGCACGCCGCAGACGATTCCGGACGCGCGATCGCGACGATAATATTATTATTACGATATCAAATCGCGGAGAGCGCGCGCACGCGCGCGCGGCCAGTGACGCAACGGTCCGGAAGCGTCGGTCCGCATTCTTAAAAAAAAAAACAAAAAAAAAAAAATCGTCGTCGAGATTTTCGTGTATATACCCGAGTATAATTGGTACCCAATAATAATAATAATACGACCGTCGTCGTCGCGGCGTCGGCGGATATACGGTTCTTTTTTTTTTTTAATCTCTCTCTCTCCATCTATCTATATATATCTATATATATATATTATATCTCTTCTCGGCTGCCCAGTAATCAATACGACTAAAAATATATATGTGTGTTTAGTCGTGTATGAGGTCGTCTGCTGCCGCCGCCGCCGCCGCGATGATCCGGTTGACGGATACACGGTATTATACGATACGTCGCCGTTCGAGAATGCGATTCGTTTTCGAAAACAAAATACGTTTTCGGCACCGTCGTGACGAGATATAATATTATTGTTATTATTTTTCTATAGGTTAGATATATACCTACGGTCGTCCGGAGTACGAAAATGAATGAATGCAATTCATTAATCGTTTCGGAATGCACCGCGCGCAACACACAAAGGACGCCGCGCCGAGGACCGTTTCACCCACCGACGCGGACGGAAAGAAACGAAAAAAAAAATCTGATCGTCGATCATCAACCACTGTGACAAGCGCGCTGCACGAAATAGGTCTACGGAAAGTAAATTTATAAGAGAGAAAAAAAAACAACAACAAAAAACGACCGATTCGACGTTTGTATTTATTTTTTTTTTTTTTTCGTATGCAAACGTTTCTCGTCGGCCCGTCGCCGTGTCGCTCGTAAGATAGGTTGTGTGTATATTTTTATAAATTTTATTTTTGCTACTCTAAACAATTTCGTAGGTATTCGAATACAACGCGCGCGCGCACGTCACGCCTAAATGTCTTTTTGATAGTGTCGCTCGCGTGTTACGCAACCTCGTTGACCAACATAACATTATTTATGTCGTCGCCGCGGAGAACATAGTTTCGCGAAAACCGTTCGACTTTGAAAACTTCGATTCGGACGAGACGGTTTATTTATTTCATTTCTTATTTTCCGTTGCGGACACGCGTGTTTCGAAAGTGTTGATACGTCATGCGCAAATGTTTCGCACCGGTGCGAACTAGTGCACACACACGCACCGTAGATTTCAACGTGTTATAAGAATAATAAATAATTAAGACTACCGTAAAATCCGTGCATAATAATCACCGGTTATAAATAATTATAGCTATACGTTATAATATTACCCACGTTTATGTACTCAAGTAGGATTCGGCGAGCTAACTGGATCCTTAAATTTGGCCAATAATGAGCCGTCGTTGTATTTACCAAACGTATTATTCGTAATACAGATATTAAACGTGAAAAAAATCGCGATGGATACGTACGACTGTGAATTTCGAATAACCGTGCCTTCGTCGAACGGCATGTTGTTTTACTCCGTGGAAAAATGTTTAAATCGATTTTGTAGATTTAAGTATTCGTCCGTTATTACGTGTGTCCTAATATCTCGACGAATTCCGTCAAGATCGAAATACGATTTTACAATACATATTATATATAATGTTTTTTTTTTTTACTGTTTATTTAGAAAACACGAGCAATCGATATTTTTCATCGCGTTTTATTAATGACAAGTTATTGAGTCTGTCGATCGACTACCGTACGCTTTAACGTATGTAAGTATGAGTAAAATATAATAGTACTTACATTCACGCAGATGTCCGTTTCGAATTTCGCGTTTGTCTCATAACGATCGGCACACGTAACACACTCGGTTTTCGAAAATCGGTCGCTAATAAAACATTGTGGAAAAAATCGAACAGATTAATGTATCGGAAAATATAAAGCAGCACCCGATATGGAAAAAGAAAAAAAAATACCTCGTATTTTAAATTGTTTTCACACGATTAGAACATTCAGTACACGGTCGACCGTGTGAGACGAACACCGCCGGTTTGTGCCGAAGACTCCGCACCGTTCTCGACGCACATGCCCGAGTACATGGTAAGTTGTTGAGGTATAGAGCAACCTTCGCGCCATCTGACGGATAAATTTGATTGAAAATATTTAGTATTTAGTGTAAAACGTCCGTGTTCCGGGCAGGTATGGGAGGTACTCGCAATATACATTAATTTTCAAATAAACCTGTTTGCGAAAAAAAACAAACGAAAAATAATTATGATTTCGAAAACGTTAATACAAGTCTTAATTAAAACGGTCGTCACACATTGTCGTATTCATTAGAACGAATGTATAATTTTCGTTTAGATTCTTGAATCGTTCACGACGAACAAGCCATCGCGGCAATGAGTATATTATAAAATACGTATTCGATTTATTAGTTATTTGTAAATATTATGCTTCGTTTAGAAAATCAAACTAATAACAATAAATATTATAATTCCGGTCGTTGTATCGCATACAATAGATAAATATAAACACGTCTTTTGTAAAATAACATTCGTATACGTTCGAGTTGATTAAATAAAAATTTAAAAAAATCGACGTGTCGGCGCACGAAAACACCTACGACGAAATGAAATCGTGAAATATTATATTTTTATATATTTCTGTTTTAATAAGTTTATAACTTTGTTAAAACGTTATTTGTGATACATGGGTCTTTAGTTTTAGCATTCCCGGAGACTTAAACGAATTATACGAGATACTTGATTAAACTTAAAACAGATTTCGAAAAAAATATATAATATATATATGTATGATCATAACAACTGGATTTATTATATTTGTTCGTTTGAACTTTGAACACAGCTCCGTCGCCATCGCACAAGACGAACTGAGTTTCCGCGATTATTATATTCCAAGTGTCATAATAAGTGATCATTCAGCGATACAATTCGTATAACAGTCGAATTCGAAGAAGAAGAAAAAAACAGCAAATTACGAATAGACGAAAATCATTCGAAAATTTGGGCTTTCGACGAGTCAAAAAGAATACTTATCGAGCGTTAGATTTTATTACGAATATTCTGCGGGCCAGAACCGTGGGTTCTCGTAGGCGCTTACGAAAAATCATGCGAATCAGACATTTAGGAAACGTTCGTCGAGTTATAATCGAATCGTTACGTAATTTAAGAGAGTTTGTCGGGAAAAAAGAAAAAACTATAAATATATAAAAACACATTTTAGCCTGGTCGTTTAAAACATTTTTTTTTTTTAATTTAAAAAATATCTTATCGTATTAAATCATCGTCGTGTTATTCTCGTACGTCGTGTTTCGTTCGCACAGATCGCGGACACTAATAGAGTTTTGATTTTTATCGCGCTATTGCGAAAACGAACTAGATTACTTTTAGTTGTCGATAATTCGAGCGTTTCGATTCTCTCGTGCGCTTAGAGTATTAGAGATTTAAAATACTAATATACCGGATGAAAATACTGTATGGCCGTTTTCTATTCAAATTATTTGACGTATACAAATCATAATCATATATATATATATATCATAAAAAATGTAATGATATTCTTTTTATTAGTTTTTTCTGCTCTATAAAACACGCGCGTGCGCGTCGAGATACCTATCTCTTTCCTTTCGATTGCCATCGTTATGTTAGCAGCTCCAGTAGTCCTAAGCTCGACTAGTTAGACCGCTCACTGCTATTCAATCACGCGTCCCCCGACCGAGGTAACTTTTTTTTTCTTTTTGCACGCCACCCGTCGACAACACTTTCGACGTACGTGTGCGTCCGCCGTTCCGACCGACAAATGCAAATATACGAATTCAAGACGACCGCAAACCCACATCGGACGAGTTCGACACGTACCGTATTATCCCGCGCACGAGATACCTTATTCGTTGATGAGTTTTCATTTATCGCGCCCAAAGATAGAAACGTACTCGAGTAAAAACACATATTTGTACGCCACGTGTGCGAATAATTTTCTAAAAACTACTGTAATTTGCTCCTCGTCCAATATCGCTACGTCGATACTAAGAGTTATTTGTTAAAAAAATACATAATACGTATATACTCGCATATATTAAATAAATAAATGAAACGCAACGGTTAATGGAATGGAAGAAAAAAAAAGAATAGAAAGACACGCATCGCGTGGCCACCAAATCGTGGGCAGCGGTTTTTAGATCGGGATTTTTGTAAATTACAATTATTATTGTAAAAGACAATTACCTTTTTTCTTTGATGATTGATCACTTCGAATATTGTATACGTTTTCCATCAATAGTGAAACGCGCGCTTTATCGACTGAAAATTAAATCATTTACTTCTGTAATATTAGAAAACCGATGTGATATATAACAAAAGTTAGTTTTTTACGATTATTCGCAATAGTTAGAGATTCGATTGTCGCAACCCATCACGACGATCTATACATTCTAAATCACCACGTAAAATACGCCTTCGGAAAACGGTTACGAGTTTTTTTCAAGAGCAAACAAGGCATTTAGAAAACGATAAAAAAAACGATTTCGGATAAATTAAAAATCTGTATATATGGAATATGTTCAAGTCGACGACAGTTATTATTATTCTTTTAGCTTTTCGCAAATCGCAAATAGTTTTTTTACAATAAAACGCTATTGGGGGGGGGGGGGGCAGGGGGACGGACGGTAATGGTCACTGAAACGTAGTCGGCGGCGAAACTCAGACGTGCTCGCGGGTACGCGGTATGAAAAAACATCATAATCGACGTGGTCGTTGGCATTCGCAGTATAGGTACGACGCGAGTCCGACGGGTACGACGACGGTATTTGTAGGTATTACGAGGAGTTTTCGACGAAACTCCGCTGTTCACGGCCGCGAGAATAGAATTTCTATTATTCCGCACGAGAATCCGAGAATCGGGAATAAGTGCAGAGAGTGGAGGCGGGAGAAAAAACAGCGCAGCACATTACGTTTATTATGAGCCGCGCGCAGTAATCAGCAACAGTAACGTACCTGCCTACCGACCGTGGTCTCTTCTGTGCGCGGCGCAGATTTATGACCGACCGCTTGGGAAATGTCACCGCACGACATGTCTGTGATATGCCCCGTTTTTTTTTTTTTTTTTTTACCTCCCGTTATTACTCCCCTCACCGGCTATATCCTTCGTCCTGCCTCGCGCACGTCTATATATATACACACACGCACCGCTCATATACTTAAACGCCAATCTTTCCGCGAAATCATTACCTACGGCCGGGGGTAAAAACCTGTTTAATCACTATATATGCGAGCGAATACATATACGCGTACACAATATATAATACTGCACGGGTCAATATTCGCAGAGCTCGCGAACCATTATCGCCGTCGTCGTCCGTTTTTCGATCCATCAGGTCCGAGACGCGAGCGTGTGTGTAGGTATATATCGTATACAATTTGAGTATAAATGATTCGAGCAAAAGGTCGAAATCGGGCGCTAGCAAACCTCAGAAATGCAAAGCGCTCCAAACGGCACTTGGACAAAACGTCATGTTGGACTTTCGTCCTTTCGAGCAAATCTGATATTTCATGTTACAATATTTTTTCCACTTCATGTTCCAGGATAAAAATAGAGCTGTCCAGTTCAAGTGGTCGCGGAGTGCAATATTCGTGTACAAACACAAACACGTTTTTCATTCTGAAAATTAAAAATGACATGTAAACGTATTTCTCGAGTTTATAAGGTATAAAAATGAAATTTTTTTTGTGAACTTTTATATCGATTTGATTTTTATTTGTTCACGTTTGAAACGCCGCGAAACTTTCATATTTATTGAGTCGCAACAGTTTTGTTAGAACGACGTCGGTCGCGATAACTCACAACTATACTGGAGGTTTGCCCGGACAAAAAAAAACAACAAATAATTATATTATTATAATACGCGATGTCGAGGGGGTGGGAACGTCTAAAAACCTTACCGGATCGAAAACCGCAGTTATCACGTGGATAATTATTATCTTCGTCGATGATTTTCTCCATCCGATTCGATCGGAACGATACGATTTTCTATTCGTCGCGACGAATCCGGCCGGCCGGCGCCTAATGTGTCTTCGTAACACCGTGGCAAAGAATCGCAATAAACACTGCACGTCTTCGTCTCTTCGCCGCACTGCGGCCCATCAAAAAACATAATAATAATAATAAATAAAATAATATCGCGCGCCCACGACAACCGCCTGGCATATATGGGCATTTTGCCACACGTCCGGCAGGCCTGGCGTACCTCCTCATCGCTTGACGCGCGACTCGTGAAAATCGACTGAAACTGCATATTTTCGGGCACTTTGCCACGTTTTCCATAACGCCACGTCAAGACTGTCGTTTAGCTATCATTTTTCATATATCGTGTTCCGCGGCTGTTAATATTATTATCGTGTGCCGCGGTCGGTTTTTTATCACATAAATTACTTATTAATATAGACGTTTTATTATTGGCAAGAACGTTCGCGACGGGCACGCACACACACGCGCTCATGTTACTAATAATAGCGCATAGAAAGTGCGACGATCCGAAATCGTACGTAAAATCGCGCAAATATTTGATCGACTAGCGAACGCGACGCGCTCGAATTTTTCCAAAATAACGTCTACTTATCTGTTTTTCACACACGTTTTACGGTCTACTATACCTAGTGACGAATCGCCATTCGTATAAAATATATCGTCGTCGTGCTGCTGAATATCAAATAGCCGTTAAATTATACACCAGAGTTTGGCTTGTATTTGTTTTTTTTATTTGCGAACATTTAGTCGTTACGAGTACACGTTTTTAAATAAGTATATTGTGTAATACGAGATCGAAAAAAAAAACAAAAATAAATACGCGATCACTATTCGTTTCCGAATAGAACGAATCTAATTAAATTCGCACACTGCTTGTATTTAGAATAAACGCACCACAAAACATTTCGCGCTAAGTATCATTATATTAATTATATACTTTTTGAAGTGCTATTAAACGACGACGCAAAGATTAACGAAAGGCAATCAATAGTACTACATTACCACTACAGACACAGTGGTAGTCTGGTAGAGAGTGTATAAAAAAAAAAAAAAATTAATGATCTATAGGTACTCAAACAACTCGTTTATAGGTATAGAAGAGGAGTTAGTCATGGTTACAATAATTTTACTCTGTAAATCAAAGTTTATTATAGTCACAAGTTGCTTCGCATTTTTTTTTACACGATTATATTATTATTATTATTATATACGTTAGGTAGATGTATTAAAATAGTACTATATAATATATATACGTATATATTTGTTTTTTACAATCTCTATAAACCGAGTAGTTATTAATATTAAAATGTGTAGAAAAAATGTAATAAATACGATTTATTCTTAAGTCTTTTAATTACTCTGCGAGAGCGCCGAGGCAGAGTGTGGAAAAAGATTATTATGCGGACGTTATTATTATTATCTATTTAAAAACCGATCGAACGTTCATAATAATAAATAACTGGAAAAAGTCACGCGCGCAATACGAGTACCCCATTAAACACTTGTATTCTATGCATTCGTGTGGAAAAAAAAACTTTTTTCCAAAAAAATTTTGGATCAAAATTTAAAATCCTCGTCGGATTTTAGTAGACAAACCTGTCGGTTTGTTTTTTTTCCGCCCAATCATCAATACAAACCGATATGTTTTTGACGAAACCGCTCGGAGAGAAATGTCATTATTCTGTTACAGACGTCGTCGTGGCGTTTTCCGCAGCGTTTCTGTAATCCAATTGAAAACCATCGAAACGGCCGTCTTCCTCCGAGGTAAAAACACGCACGTTCGGTCGGTCGAACACGTACGTTATTTGTTTGGCTATACGTAAGTAGACGTATTTTAAATTGTTTGAATTCGCGTGCAGTTTCTACCTCGAAGATTAGATAAGAGATAACGAATAATCAGCATGTTAACATGCTTATGAAACCGTTAGTTTATTGGTAGTGTGTCGGCGTGTGGACGAATGACAGCGCGGAGAATCTGAAAAAAATTTAAATAATTTTGAAATAATTTCAGATATTTTTCCCGAGATAAACCGCGTTCTTCGACGTTACCGCTGTACAGAGAAAATGTACTGCAACGCCTAGATACGGGTACTTATATTGTACACTAGACGAGGTACTCATTACACGGTTCGCTCCGACTTTCCCATTCGAGAACCGTATTTTTTATGAATTATCATAAAAATATAATTTGCATCGAGATCTCGTCTCGCAGAAATGTGTGACGCGGCGATCACAAATGTCGTCCACACCCGTCGTAGTGCAATAAACGATTCTTCTTTCTCTGAATTCCATATACCTAAACGAATACGAATATCTTTATGGTTGTAATGTTTCGAACGCTAAAATTATTGAAGAATCAAAGTAAATTTACTAGTACGTTTAGTTTAACGATAAAGGAATGTATTATGATGTGTGTGTTTTTTTATTTGCCATCGTGTTTTCGACGAGAAAATTGGCCCTGTTTTCGACTTCAATGAGGATTTCTGGTGGCAAATTTCGTCTAATAGATACTCGCTGCAGGGTCTATTTCAAAATGACCTCTAGATTTTTTCCAAAAACTGTAACAAACAAATAATATGCAATAAAAAATGCAAAAACGAAATGTCGAACTTTAATTTTCGTCACTTTTTCTAAAACAATTTCGTACACGAGTTTGAAATTGAAATGACATATTCACGGATATCGACCACACACGCTCCTTGTATCTCATCCGACTCCGATCTCCGGCCCAACGCTTTTTAAGTATGAGGTTCAGAGTTTTTTTTTTCTTCGTCTTAGCGAAACGTTAAAATATTTATTTATACGTGTATTCCCCCGACCGGTACATTCTCATTTGGCGATAAATATTTAATAATAGTAAGCCACTTTGATCCATCGCTGTGCGGCCAAGTACATGAATTAACCTACAGCATAGTACGCATTTAATGAGAATAAATAAGTAGCATATCTGATTAAAGCAAATCTATATATATATATAAATATATGAATTTATAATTTATGAAATTATTACAGACGTTAATGTAAAATTTATTCTATTTCATACGCACAAATCAATTTTAAATTATATTACAAATTGACAGTATGATTCGGTACACTGTCGTGCGAGTTTTGAGAGGGAGATGATTGCTTCTATACTATGTTCCCCTCTCAAATACGCGCTCGACAGCGAGAAGCTAGTAAACAATTTTAGTAGAAATGCGTTTGTGTTTCTTATACGAGAATACCTGTTGCGCAGAAACTAAGATAGATATTTGCCGACAAAGCACGTAACTATCTATTTATTCGAATAGTCTGGGAAAATTGTTTCCGACGTTCGAAAAAAGTTTACAGTTGTACGTTTACAACGAGTCAGCGATTGTGTTTAACTTAATTGTTTTTAATTATTAACAATCATTCGTTTTAACTATTCTTTTTTCTTCTAGACGTTTTGAACCGAAGGCTTCATACATTTCAAAATAAACTTTAAAAGGATTTTAAAAAAAAATAAATAAAAAACCTTGAAGTAGCTATTCAATACATCTCGAAATTACCGTGCGCTGACAAAAACATTTGGGTTTCAAAAAAAATATATTCTATTTTTCAAACTTATATTCAAGTCATACATATGATTTTTACGGAGAAAAGTTATTGATAAAATACGTAACGAGTTATTTTTTATTGATTCGGTTTTCAAATCTTTTTACTGACGATTCGTTTCGTTGTTGAATATTTAAAGCATACGATTATTCAGGGACAATTTAAAGTCAAGACCTATTGCTATTCAATCTCAACAATATGTTTGAATTAGTTTATGTTGGGTTCAAATAAATCAAACCAAGTGTTCAAGTACCGCGAGCAAAACACAATACAAGACAGATTATCGAACCGAAAATTAGTAATTGCGGGTAAATAGTATACGTATACGTCCTTAATATGTCAATTACAATTTTTCCATCGATTCGATTTGTTCAGTTGATTATTCGCATTAATTATTATGTCGGTTTTCTAATCCGCAATAGCGACATAAATTTATTTATATTCCGACAGAGATTTCAACTCGACGTCGATTCTATTTCATCATTTTCGTTTCGTGTCACACCACACTCGACTTCTCTCGACGACGTGTAGTTGAAAATACGCATTCGCGCGCACGCGAGAATAATACACGTCCGGTCATCTTCCGGTAGCTTGTAATATATAATATATCGACGGCGCGGTCTCGCTTCGGCCGGCCTTTCTATAAACGACGGCCGGGGCCGGCACAGACGTCGTTGACACGGTTTCCTTCCGTCGCCGTGTCGTCGGTGACCAAACACAATACATTAACAGTTAAACTGAATCACTTCAGTCCGGTCCGACGTCGTTGGACGACGAGTGACCGACCGTACGTGACGATATCGCACGCACGCGATATGGACGTTACAGAGAGATGTATGTTATCGATCGGAAATGTTTTCGCTCGGATTCGTTTGACACTCGTCCGCGAGTCGGCTAAACCAATCGACGAAAATCATAAATAAACGATCGATATTCACGAGAAATTGTTTTTTTTTTTCAAAAAGCACACATCACATTAAAATCGATACCTCATTCATGCCCTCTGCACTCGGAATCTAAAACATTGCAACACGAAAACTTTAATACCTCGTCGGCCTATAATCATCTCGTTTTCGGGTACCGGAGTCTTAAGAAGTGCCAATAAACATCTTCGTCGGACGTTACACGATTGAATATTGTGAACAGACATTTCTATTTACAAAAAGTGTCGTCAAAAGGCACCGAAAACGCGATATGTTTTTAACCCACGCGGGCGGGTTTTATACGAAACGTTAAACGGTGTCTATATCGCAGTTGTCGACGGCTAGGGAAAATATTTAGTAGTATTTGTTTTTTTTTTCTTCTGTTTTTGGGCCAATAGGTTCTACGCGGTCATAACTATTATTCAGCCGTACTAGTAATTATTATTATAAAACGTTAGCTTCGCGAGAAACCAAATAAAAGTCATTTCATTCGATTTACCGCAGCGAAAACCCGTTTTTACGTACATTTCCGAGTCCGTATTTTCAGTTGTTTTTTCTCTCGTAATGTAATTTAACAAATTAGATTATTGCAAAATGCAAGGTAAGGTTTTTTTTAATTATATTTTATACATATAGTATAGATTTTTTGGGGCTTTGACACGGACGATAATTCGTTATTACGTTTTCACTAATTTGCAATCATTAATTTTTTAACTATTTACACACGCAGACAGTATTTTAAATCACCAATTAACAATATTGTTTGTAATCGATTTAAAATCAAAATAAACAATAACGTAGTTATTCGTTTTATTCTACGAGTATTTGTATGAAACGTGCTCGTGCGCGTTATTGTTGAAGATAATAATTAAGATTACATCTACTTCAACGTACGACGAGTGTTAATAATAAATTTAATAAGTAATATTTCTATGGAACGGTTTTTTTTATAGAAAACTATTTGAAATCTGCAAACTCACATGGGTAACACGACGAGTAAAGCCATAAATCACGTACCTACTTATTCTAGGCATGATGGAATTATACTGTGGGAAAGGAGAGTTCAGTGATACCACTTCATAAATCTTAACTCTCGAATTCAAATCTAGAGATTTCAAGTGCGTTTTCTTCTTGTTGCACCTATTCGTGAGCGGATGATATTAAATCTTTAGATAACTAAAAAAAAAACGACTATTATAAAACTGTGAGTTATATCGTATTTTATTTATCCACACTCGACATTTCTAGTGCGTTCGAAAAAATATTATTATGTTATTTATAAAGTCACTAACCGTTTTTACTTAAATGTTTTTTTTTTTTTTTAACATCTGACCAATCTAAGGATGAGACATTTGTTCGAAAAAGTCACCCTGCGTTCCCCTCCACTTTGACCACTGCTAAACCTATTCTGCACACCCTGCGAAAAAATCCACGAGCACGCTTACGATTAATATCACATTATTAATAAAATAATAATAATCATAATAACTAAAATGATTACACGTATTACTTTTAATGTACTCGGCAAGTATGTTTTTAATTAATTTCTACCCTACCGGGTTGAAAAGGACCCTTTTTTTGGACTGAAACCAGCAATGTGCTAAATATTCGTATCGAAAAACATGCACGAGGAATTCCTTGTTACAGTTTAAAAGTGCTTCTAATCTAATTTTTCGTATAAATATCTGTCCACATTTTCAATTCAACGAGAGTGTTATTATCCTTTTCGACCGGCGTGGCCAGTAGGGGTGAATCGAGGGTGTGAATCACGTTCAATCGATGTTTCAATCCGTCTTTATCGGTTGAGCTTGTGTTCAACTAACATTCGAACACAAAAAATATGAAACAAAGAGATTAAACGTCTCATAATTGTAGCACGAACATAGATTCAAAGGTGGTAAATACCTTCGAAAAGTGATTCAAAGCTTAAAAACCAACAAGTTTAAAGTCGTTTGATAACACGAACAACGTGACTATAATAATTATTATTGTCTCTGGATAATACTTAATAAACAAATATCGACCTTCGTAAAAACCTAAAAATCGTAAACCTTAAAAAACAAATTTCAAAGACTAATCATTCTCTCTCGAAACTTCCGACTTAGTTTCTTTCGATTCATTGACGTTCGGCATAATTGTGAGAGGATCTTTTCACATCTAATGAAACGTAAACGCAGCGGACCTAAAAAATATAAATATAATATTATAAACGAATGAGCACATCAGTAGCGCACTCGTGCGAACGATCGTTTTCGTACACCATCGCTCGCCAACTAGCCATGAGATCGCGCTTTGTGTTGACCGGTTCGAGAAGGCCACGACCGTCTAGAAATAGATTTCCTATTTTAAACGGTAGTTATATTATAATAATTTGAAAATAATTCGCGTCCGTTGTGAAAAATGTAAAATCTCGAAAACAAAATTCGGGCGACGAATCAGTTATTTAACACACGAGGCAAACTTTTGTCGAATTTTCGTTGTAAGTATTATATTATTTGAATAATGCGCTTATCGGCATTATTAAAGAAATTCAATCGAATAAAAAAAATCGCGCCGAATATAAGGAAATTGATTTTTTTTTTTCTAATCGCAATAGAATTATCAAAATAATCGAATACTTACACGTAGATACTTCATCGAGTGAGTAGGTAATACTTGGCCAACGACAGTTTCCTCGTCGTCGTATATTATTGACAGAAACACGAGTTTAGTCCAGTTGTGTTGAGACGGGGGCAAATCATTTTCCCACACTCAATACATTTTAAACAACAACAGAATAAATTAATATACTTGTAGTTAATTTTTAATTTTTGCAATACCAATGAATACGAACAAACAAAACAACAAAAAGTTACAACAGTACTGCACCCTACACACGTTCAGTCTTCAGTAAGTGTGTTCGGGTAAGTCAGAGCTCGCCATTCGCTATACACTACTCGCGTGGATTAAATATACAGTAAGTATAAGTATATTTAATCTATGCTACTCGTATTGTAGATCAGTTAAGTATGGTGACTTTAAACTTCATGATGTCCGATGATGATTTGTGTTTAATTTCAACTGCTATTGCGTGTTATACAAAATTAAAGTATGGACAAAACAAAATATACTGAAGATAATAATCATTTACAGTAGTTTTAAAACAACTATTATATGTATTATGTACTTACTCTACTGATTGATACGATATAATAATATAAATATTATATAATAAACTAGCTGACCCGGCACAAACGTTGTTTTGTCATATATTTCTAGTGAATTTTGTAGTATGAAAAATAACTGACTTATTGTAAGTGCGTGAGGACGACGACGTCTATGATTGAAAGAGGAATGGAACGCGCACGCACGCAATTTCGGTAAAAGTTATGTAATAATATATGACGATTGTATACGTCACGGCCAATCGTAAACGACCGACCAATGAAAAAAGTTCTATTGTTCATCGCACGCACGCGATTTCGGTGAAAGTTATGTAATAATAATGTGTTGCAAAATCCATACCTTTTTGGTAAACATCGTCGGGTTTTCGCTTTAATTGTGTACGCCTATCGAGCTCATCGACCAATGACAATCGATTTGCATGCGATCGTATTCGACCGTCCAGTGAAAAAAAGTTCTATTGTACTCGTTCTATTGTTCGTCGCACGCACGCAATTACGGTGAAAGTCATGTAATAATATGATATTGCAAAATCAATACCTTTTGGTAAAGATCGTCGGGTTTTTGATGACATAATCAAATTTATTTATATAAAATGCAAATTACCACGCGCACATTTTACCCTTTCTAATCCCCTTAGGGGTTGAATTTTGGAAAATCCTTGCTTAAGTGGCCTCTGCTATATAAAACGAAACTCTTGACCAAATTTAATGTACCACAAAACATCCAAACACGGCTCCGGATTTTTTTCCATTTTTACCCCTTTTAACCCCGTTAGGGTTAATTTTCAAATTGTTTTTCACGTAAGATCCATTTTCTGACAATAACAAACACAACAAAAAAAAAAGAATTAGCTAAATCGGTCCACGCCGTTCACGCGCGATGAGGATACCTGGTAAATATAGGGATTCATTTTCGTATAATATTATTTTTACCGATTTCGACCCTTTAAAAGCAAAATTGTGAAAATCGGGTGACGTGGTGACACTCGAGAAGGTATTTGGAACATCTCTGTGAAAAAAAAATTGGAAAAAAGTTAAATATCGTAGTCACAAAATGAGAACATAAAAAAGGACTGTTCTTTTATACGAGTATATATAAAGGATATAACATATGAGTGAGTTAAAGCTATAGTGGTGTGAGTCATATTTTTTGTAAAATGAGTTATATAATAGTGGGCACATGTTTGAAAGTCAATTTATTGAAAGGCAAAGTGAAATAAGTCAAACTCCTACCACTAGATGCTCGATTTGACCCTCCAGGTAATAATCTCATATTTTCGAGTTTTTAATAAACCGTTTTGTTTCTCTAATTAAGGTTTATATGACTTCCATCACTATGGCTTTAACCCACTCATATGTATAAAATGTTATATATATTATGTAATTTTTAGCACGTTAAAATCAGTATACACATATTTTATTCAGTACAAACATACGAGAGATATACATAGTTTTAATTTTGACATGGTTTGTTCTAAGATATTTATTGTTTAAAACCCTGTTTGTTATACATTGACGAAATTTCACAACAGATCGAAAACATAATATACGCGTACATAAGATAAAGTGACCGGAAGGACCTTTCGATAAATGTCTTTCGTTTTAAAATAATACATACAAATATAACTATAACTATACAAGCTCGTCGATTCCCGTGTATTTTGATTTTTTAAATTTAGGTCTTAGTTTTGTAATCAGTCAGGACTCAGGAATTGGTTAACTATACATAAATACAAATTAATTTATATAAAAAAAAAAAAACAACTATTATAACAACAATGAGGTATGACAAAACTGTGATTTATTGTATTCGATTAATATTATAATCGTATACATATCGATATCATAATGCACCTATAACGTGTGTTTAAAATGGTTTGAATTCCGACTAAAATTTTATTAAAATAATAACAATGCGTGGAGAAACATAAACGTACATACGAATATGCAAACGTATCGAGGATATAGGTATCGTATATAGGCTCTCTCGAAATTCAAACAGCAAAAAAAATTTCAAGTAAAAAAAAATCGTAAACTAATGTTTTATACGGTTTTCGTTTCGAAACTGTAACTCGACAATCCGCCGTTTACGCGGACCGTTTTGTCAAAATTTGATAAAAAGTAGAAAATAATACATTCAATACTTGACGAAAATAATCGCAATATCATAATATTTTACTTTCGAGCGACTCGACATGTCTAGAAACACAAAATACTAAAAAAGATACACACAAAATGTCTTTTTTCCTAAAACTGATCTTGATCAAGACCGTCTTTGTAGCTTTACGTTATCGTTCTCGAAATCGTCGTATCGATCATAATATCAGTAGTATATTTTATCTAACTATTTAACCGCGCGTTTACGTTTCCTACAAATAAGTCACATGCGAATAATTTCGTCTACGTCTATTCAGGCACTTTATTTACAATAACACTACAGTAATTCGATAACGTTTCATCGACGATTATTGAAAAATCACATATTGTTGTGTTTTATCGGAAATAATATAATTGTTATTCTTTCATTCCTGTACCCTGTGACCCGTTCGCAACGGAACATCAAAAATCTTAGTGAAATAACGTATTTATATAATAAAATTGTGACGACACACTATAATAAAAGCATAATATAAAGAAAATAATTAATTTAACGATTAAATTTAAAAAAAAATCAATAGTAATAATAATAATAACAACAACAACAACAATAACTTTTTAGACGAACCGTTTTATATAAAAATTATATTTAAGAACAATAACGAAACGTAGGTATCTGCGATTTGATTTCATAATCGAATCAGATTGTTCTTTTTGTTCTTTCGAAATAGCGAGGCGACAAATAGCGTTTGAACGAACGGATTGACATCTAAACGTCAGATTTTCGATTTTCAAAACGTCGTCGCGTTCGACTCGTATCGTACGATGACGGGGATAGCTTAATCTATTATTCGCGTGCGTGTTCGGATTTTAAATGCATAAGTAATGGAACATTTTTTTTAGAATACGCCAAACGGAACTCGTCAAAAGGATCGTTGGATCGGTGTAAGGCCCTTCCAGTCGATAAATAAGTATTACCCGTTCGCAGACGTGAAAAACGACAAAAAAGAGAAGAAGAGAGAGAGAGAGAGAGAGAAAACGAGCGTACGTTTCTAACTAATATCACATTAGAGTCACGCGACATCGAATTAACTAATTTTTTTTTTTTTATTAAAAACCAAAGTACAATGTAATTATAATAATAATAATAATAATAATCAATAACTTCTAAAAAGATCACAATGATTTTGGGAGTGGAAGATGATGGAGGGGGGCCTCTGCCGGCGACGACGACGACGGTAACGCCGCGACTCCGACGGCCGGCACAGACGGCAGCGATGATCATTCTTCGTCACAGGAATGATTCTGGCCCGGGCAGTTCGCCGGGTTTAATGAGGAACGGCTCCAGTTGGGCCATCATCAGGTCACTGGTGGACAGCTGCTTGTCGTGCAGCTCACCGCGGGGCTTGAAAGTCCTAGACCCCGTGGACGTGCCGTCCGACGGATCGCTGTAGTTGACAGAGTGGTCCAGCGGTTGCATGTGGTGCATCTCTGAAAGCAAAAAACCGACAAAGTTTCACTGGTTTTTTTCTCTCATCAAAACACCGCGCGGAGGAGACGCGTCGCGTAATGGAAGCGGTAGGTGGTATATGAATTTTTTTTCGAGCATCGGACTTTGCGAGTTACCTACCGTCGTCGTGGTCGTACGTTGTTTTAGACACGACTGTCGGTAGTTCGAACACAGAAAAACCTCGCGGTGCCGACTAGTAAGGGTCGTATTGATTTCTATAATAATAATGACACTTTCGAACTCGGCCAATAGTTTTGTTTTTCAAACAGACGTCCGTAACGATTGCACTTTGAACCGTTGCAAACGACTCGATAACAATTGAAAATATTATCAAATATTATTCCGAGAAGAACTCGTTTTGTTGTTAGATGATCGGTCGAGATTAAAACTGACTCACACAAACTAACAAAATATTATTAAATATATGATAATTTAAAATTCAAACTGCTCGTCGATAAAAATAAATTGCAAATTGTATTTAGATAATTATATACACCTTACTCTATAGTTTAGGAATTAAAAAAATGTCTAACAGAATTTTTTTGTTACTTTACAGTGTTGTTTATTTTTATCAATTCAAACAAAAACACGTTAAAAGCGATAAACAGTTCTCTTTAAAACTTAACACAAGCAGACCGAATTACAATTAATTGTACTCGTGAATAATTGAACAATGATAAAACACACAAATTTCAAATCACCGAAAGTACAAGTAATGTCAAACGGAACACCACGCCTAGTTTAGTGTATGGTTTATATAATATAAATAAAATTAGTTTTATTCTTTTTACTTTTTAGCGCGTTAAGATTTATTTAAACTAAAAATCGTTTAATTCTAAAGATAAAATATTTTTAATATATCTACTAATATATTATGTACTACGCATTGTGTACAACAGATAAAATTACTATACTATACTATATTACACACTCTTATATCGGACGTAAAAAGATCCTGTTTTTCGGCTATATAACTACTACATAACATTAAATAACCAATAAACTAACGGGCTAATAAGTACGTTTCATTATACTGAAACTCTGATATAATAGGTACTGTGTTTAACAAAAAAAATCAAATATATTTAGAAAACTTAGTATAATATCTAAATCGTCCATTGTTAAATCTATGAAAACGAAGCAACCGGTTTTATTGAAGCGGTCCCGTAAAATTAATATTAATTCGTGGCCGATCCGTGTAACGACTGTAATAATTTGTTTTCAAATAGTATTATGAAATTGTACTTAAGAGTTGTCTGACTTTTGTATCGTTTACGAAGAACTGAAATCGGACGGGCGCAAACGTATGACGTGATAAAATAAATTATGCAATTCAAATCGTTCGTATCTACTGTTTAATTAACGCGCCGGCCGCGGAGATTTTCGATTTAAAATAAAAATAAAAAAAATTCGTTAAATTTATCATGCGCGGTCTTATCCGACGCGTACGTTATATCCAAGGCATAAATATTAGTATATTACGTGAGTATTTATGTGTTTCCTTATTGTTACCACTAATCGTTAGTATAAAAAACCGTACAGGTCGAATGTTGTTCTAATGGAATGTTAAACGTTTAGTCGTGTCGCTAAAACAATACAAAAAGTTACTACTACGATAAGTTAAGCGAAATAATACGTACGAAGATAACGGTAGAAAACGCGAGTGTGTACAGCGTTAGGTTATATTCGTATTATCGTTCACGTTACGTAGTTAATAGGCACGTTAAAAAGCTGTAGGAAAAGGTTAATTTTTTTCTTTTTCTCTAATAACGAATCGTCAATTTTACCGGTGTGAGCCCGAAGCGAGATGAGCTTTTTCAGATCGTGTGCACTGCAAAGCGGCGTGTCTACTACATAAGTGTTATTGAATAAACTATAATCCACTTCGTGTTCGCCGGTTTCTTTCTTGAATGACACCAATGTCTCAAACCTGTGTCCCCAAAGTATTTCGTTGGGTAGGTATGATGACCTGGCCTGCGTCGTCATCCCCGTCGACTCGATTACTCCTATAAAATTGATTATAACGTTTCAGAAAAGATAACAAAAAATCCACCGATTGTTGTCACAGTAAACAGTTACGAAATGTTCGCGATCATATTTGTATACTTTGAAAACAAATAGGTTTTCTATTATTATTATTATTATTATGGAGAGTAAAGGAAGCCGAATATTACAATGTTCTATTGTGTATAGATGGTGGGTACTATGATGTTTAATTTTAAAAGACCAAATTGGAAAAAAAAAAGAACGATGACTGACATTCTCTTATACTTGCGATAAAATTAAGTTAGTTTTTTAATATGTTTTTCAAACGACGTGTTTAATGATATTTTATTAATTATATACAAATCGTCTTTCGAATTCGATTGACATTTAATTACGTTCGAATAAAGAAAATAAAATTGTCCCTTAACTGATCAAAAACTAGTCCTATGCGACTAGTCCTATATAACATTTGTTTGGAAAATAATTACCTTCTAGGACGACGACGATTTCGAACTTTTCCTGTAAGAAATCGGCCGCCGAGAGCATGTACAAGGGAGACTGAGGAGTGATTTTGTGCACGATAGTCGTGGGCCATATGAAGAAAATCCTATCCTCTTCGCCGTCTCCTCCGACTTTGAGTTCTTGTTGATGAAACGGCAACAGCTCGCCTTCTATCGTCATCTGAACAACAGTCGTATACATTTAGATGAGAAATCAAGTAGCCGTTGTCAATTATTATAACCTATTTTGTATCGATAAATACCAATCGTCGTGTTTTTATTGTGATTCTCTATTATACTACAACTCACGAACCAACGCCTAATTATTATAAAAATTATCACGCTAGAATTTTACAATATTTTTTAACGAACAAATCTCGTTATCCGTGGACGCAGCACGTTCGGATACTTTACTATCTGTTCGATATTTGACTATCTAAAAACGTGTTTGGGCACGTAAATATGTTTGAGAACACGAAAATAAAATGCGAAAAATGCGGTAGGTAAAAACCTAGAAAAAAATCTCAACAGTCGGAAAGAACGGTCGGTTTTAATAAACGTTACAAACCTTAATAATATTATAATCATTTATATATTCTATAATAATATTAAACACGTGATATATTTAACGTTATATCTCACTCGTTTATTACTCGCGTTATTGAATACTTAAAAAACACGTTTGATAAAAGACATTTTACCAAATATAAAACAATAATTATACCGTCGCGTTATAAATATTTTACCGAGGTAGACGGCATAAAATGTCTAATTATTCCTAATTCGCATTACGCATTTACGGCCGCATATTTATTTAATATCGAATGGTAATCAATACGGATGTACTCACTTTTTTCTTTATTAGTTGCGCTCTGACGTGTGCCTCGATTATATGCGACTTTCTCATGTCACCCACGCGGAACATGAGACATAAAATACCATCCCTTTGGCAGATCACAGCGTTTCTGCTGAACAGAAGCGTCTGCGTGCGTTTTTTCGGCCTGGACAGCTTCGCGAACACTACACCCACCATAAACGCCTGGATCATAACGCCCACTATGCTCTGTAGACACATAATGAATATTGCTTCAGGACATTCTTCGGTAGTGTGCTTGGAACCATAACCTGAACAGCGCGAACGAGAAATAATGTATAAATAAAGGATTTGTTTAGTACCGGGGGGGAGGGGGGGGGGGGGTTGCGGATATAATGCATTCGCACGAAAAGATAGAAACGAACTCGCCAACGATTTGTTACGCGTTTATTTTTATTTACCGAGTAAGTAACTTCTCGTCGTCTCGAGAAGCAATTTGGTTTTTTCCTCTCCACTTACGAGTATCGAGACTTATAATCTCAAAACAGTTGAATTTAACGCGAGCAGAGTTTACCAGGCGATAGATTTTCGAGAGACCTACGAGTAACGAATACGATTTATATTATGTATAAGAGGCCCCTTACCAATAGTGTGCTGCGTTTCGACGCTGAATAGGAAACACGAGGTGAACGAATACACTTCTCGAACACATGGTTCCCACGTTGAATTGTTGTTTCTCACCGACACGTCCAGATCTCCGTGGTTGAGAGCGATGAGCCACCACACGACGGCGAAACCCAACCAGCTGAGCATGAAGTTCATCGAAAATACCAACAGCGTCCATCGCCATTGTGCGTCGACGAGGGTGGTGAATATATCCTGGAAAACAATATGCGATGAATGATGTTATTCGCAAATCGACGACGTGATAAGCGATAAAAGTTGTTGCGAAAAATAATAAAATACAAAACAATAAAAGTTATACGAAAGAACGGAAAGCGTATTGTCGCGCAAAATTTCTCGATGACATCATTAATAATATTATTAAATTATTCGCGAACACAAAGAAACGTGTGTTCGTACTGAAATATTTTTGAAACCGAACAATAAGTTCGGATAAATATTAAAAATAAATTAGCCTATTAATAAATCATTTGAAAATAGTATCACGGTTATAGATAAAATAATTTATATCGAGCAAAACTATTTGTGTTCAAGGTTTACCCGTGGGTGCATAGACAAACGTACGGATAGCTTTTGCCATTTTATGTAATACGTACACAATAGAAATGAAAAAATAGATAAATAGCTGAGAGAATCGTTATTTTAAAATAAAATAATATTTGTTTTAGAAAATTAAATAAAACCGATCGTATTATACGTATGTTATTATAGTAGAGTGTTTGGTACGAAATATTTTCATCGCTATCGTATGATAGGTAACTAGAAAGTACGTCGGTAAGATTATTTAAATTATTTTTCATTTTTATTTCAGAAACGGCTTGACGACGATACGAACGGTAACACCTTTTTCGGATGCGAATTATTAATTGCAAGCGATTATTAATTTTTTTTTCTCGGTTTATTTACGAAAATATTACGAATAAGTCATTCGCGTAATAAGTACGCCGCCAAATAAATTTCGTCCGTGTTTGTATTCCGGAGAATTATTTAAAATATTATCATAAATCAAGAGGGCGTCAAGATTTATATCTTTTTCACAAGCACGCGTTTACACGTAGACAAATCCCGTCCCGTAAAACCAAAACCGTAGGCTTGAAACTAATATTAGAGCACGTTGACCTATTATAAAAATCAAATGCGAGACTTGCTTTTTCTCAAAACTCAAGTTCCGCGCGCTAGAAATAAAAGAAAAGAACGTGAAAATCAAAACGCAAAAATATTCCCATCCGAAATCGTGTTCAGCGGGTCAGCATAATACGAAGTCAATTGTAAGAATGTTATTTTGACTTTTCCGAATGAAGATTGATTGTGTTCAACGAAATAAGAATGTACATTTATAAATAATTGTTTTTTTTTTGTTGAGAGGGGGAGGGGAGTTTTGTGCAGTTAATTTTTATAATGATTAAACAATAAATTACTAATGTATTTAACTATTTATTTTATTGACATAACAATTTTTATTTATGTATTAATAAATTAATTTAATATTTATTAAATATTTCATACATTATATTATGACAAAATAGATTTGATACAGTTTTAAATATATTTGACTACTATGTTTGTTATTTAATGATCGTTTTTCTTTGATAAATTGATTATCCTACCACCAATTAAAATCGTATATTTGAGACCTGTTATTAGTGTAAACACCAATAATCTTATTAATTTAATTGCTATTGAAAATCAATCCAACTATATTATTATTCCGACCAATTATTATAAAAGTTAAATTATTATATTTTTAACTGTTGAATTTTAAATTTTTTCCAACAAAAGAATGAAAACTATTAGATAATGCATTTTCTAACATTATTAACAACTAGTTTAATTTGAATTATAATTATTTCCGCATACTCGTTTTATTATTCTCGTGTCATTAAGATAATATATTGGTGCATAATAGACGACTAGCAAATATTTTCCTAGTATGAAGAATACGTTACGTCGACGGTGACATTAAATATATAATATTATAATAATGACGATTAAGGAATTCAATAAAACACGGGCGAGGAATAATATTGAGTTTCGATATGCGTTCTACAATAAGTAACCCTGTTTAAAATATTTATTACTCGATGTGAATTTAAATTCGATATCATTAAATAAACGATAAAGTCTCCACGAAGACATTGGGACAGATGATTTTTTTTAGTTTTATCAAATATTTAAGACGTAGAAAAAAACGGGTTCGTTGTAAACGTCACAGATTTTGATGGTTTTTCCGTTTTATAATTTTATCAAAAACACAATTGCAGAGATATCCCCGAAAAAAATAAAATACATTTCTCGTGCATCATTTATAGAGAATTTATAATTTATACTGCAGGAGCATTTATGGATGGAGAGAGGGGGAGAGATCTACCTCTACCGATTAATAAACTGCTTTTATCAAAAAAAAATAAAAAATACTAACATGTTTAAAAACGCGCATGGAAAATAAATTGTATTCGGTCGTATCATATAGAGACGTCGTCGTCGTTAAAGTGTTAAAAATAAATAACTTTACACTGTGTCTGTCTGACGATTCGTCGTGCTTAGTCATCGGATTTGAAAATCAATTACAATATCGACCAATATTGGGTACGTAAATATTACAATACGCTTTGATTTTGTCTCTGCGAGACGCGAAATTAATTTTTATTTCGACGGTATAAAACGATTTTTATTAAAAACGGGCATTGTCACGCTCTAGATTTTAAATACGCAGTGACAGGTTGGGGAAAAAAAATAAAAAAAATTTAAAAACCGTGTGCTATGTCAACACTAAAAATAGGCTACTAGAGATTTAGACTCTAAGATGACAAGAAAATTGGTGTACGCCGTACTGTCCCGAGTGTCTGACAGACCGGTAGGAACTCTGTCGGAAGACAAACATAATTTATTTTAATCATATCCAAATATTAGAAGAAGAAAAAAACGGCCACAGGATGTGCAGACTTTTGAATCGAATATTATTATTTTGTTTCGTGTTTCACACATTCCAAAAACTGCCAAAAACCTAGTACGAATCGTTTTTAAATTGCAATAATATAACGCAATATCTACCTAAGAGTACACCTATTAATACAACGTTACATAATAAATTTCACGTTTTTTTTCAAATTTATTAAAAATCAACTCATTCATTATTATTGTAAGATTGTAAATCGTGATAAAATAAAGTTTTGTAAATAAAACGGAATATTGAAAAATCGTCAAAGAAAATCAGACAAAACAATTATTTACCGTACGAATTCTATCGATAATATTATTTTTTTCGATTTCCTTACGCAAAAAACGAACGCGACCGGACGATTTGCAAATTTAATTCATAACATAGTAGTATAGTATAGTGTGCGCGTATTTTACTATTATTACTGTTTTAATAATTATTTTATTTTTTTATAAATAATACTATTTTAATTAGTAATATAAGCGTCAGGTTTGTTAAATTAAATTTCGCGCCGAATCGTAATGAATTTACAATAACGTTGTTTGTTTAGTTGTTTGGACTTTTTGAAACTGTTTACTCATAAGTACGGCATAAAGGTTATGAAATAAATTTATTACCAAATATAAACCTATTATTCGATACGGGTAATATTAAAATTTTAAAACGAACAATAATATTATTATTATGTGTTAAGGTGGTTTTTATTTTAAAAGTATTTACCTGTAAGTATTTTCTTCTTCTTTTGGCCACCTTTCCTTGAACCACGTTGCATTCGCCGTGTTTGAACACTACTCTTCTGTACTGCCTCCTAGAGCTGAAGCGCGGTTGCCTATACCTGATAATAACAAAGATACGATACGTTAATACGTTTGTACTCGGAAAACTCGATAAAATATTAAAATATGTAATATTTAAAAAAAAAAACAGTAGATTTTATAAAATATTACATAAATTAATACCCAAAGAGAGAATATAGTATTTCAGCCCTCGGGCGTGAAGTCAACGAACTAAATATTAAAATAAATCGATTTCAAAACGACTAACTTATCGAACGATAAACATAATATCGTATTCATTTTAAGCGACCTTCGTCAAAGAAATCTGAAATTTATCGCGACACTTAGTGAACACAATTTCAAACGTTTTTCGACGATATGATATTTAGTATTCACAAAATTAATATTCGGACTGTGCGAGATATTAATTTATCCCTCCCGCAGACCATTCCAATGAAATCATACATGATAATCGCGTATGGAACTTAATCTACATTGACACTGTCGCTTTTAGTTTGAGGACAGTTTCTATTTCGCGTAAGATTATATTTTTAAATATGTTTAAAACTTGTACGAAATGAAAACATACAAAATTGCATTACGATTTTAAATGATCCGAGACGTTTATTATAGTGTTTTATTTGAGAAAGACCCAACAAACTCATTAAGCAATAAAAATACGTTACGTTTCTCATGCGGTTTTATCTATAATATTAACATATTTCAATTTATCAAATAATATTTGGCCAAAATTCATTTCTGTCCTCTTAATCTCGCCGTTTTTCGTAGTTGCGAAATCGGTTTATTAAAATAATTATATGAATTTGTTTTAATTTCGATATTTTAAATGTAAATATTGATTTAAATTTTGCCTTTTATAATCAAAATAGTTGTTATTAATTTTTACGTTGAAAAAAGTTTCTAAAATTGTTTATTAAAACGAAAATAGTAATAAATTATCGTTAAATTATAAAGGGGAATTTTTAGACACATCAATTATTAAATTGTTCAAAACGATAAGTAGAACATAGGTCATTGATAGAAACATTTATGAAACCCGTTTAAACACAAATGTCTTATGCATTGTAATAGACACTTTTTTTAGTTTATCTAAAGAAAAGAATGTATTTTTATTAGTAAATACTAATGAAAATACATCATTTCATCAAACGATATTTTGAAGGGGTTTTTTTTCACAAGTTAAAAAGAGTTTAAAATCTTAAGGAAATCCAAATTTGAATCACCCGTAGCAATAAATATCGTGTATATTATATTTATATAGTTTCATAGATTGCATAAACTTGAAAAATATACAATATACATTTCACGTCTATAAGAATACAAAAAATAATTTTAACGATAAGATATAAAATAAAAAATAAAATAAATATCGATTTCCAACCAATAACAATAATTGACTGACTTTTAGAAGTTCGAATTGATTTACTTCTTACCGTACCGAATGATAGCTACTAATTTCGAAACCAATAGTATACGTCTTATATTGGCCATTGTATATTTTATAAACAAATTTGTTTATAAGTCGTATACACAAATGAACGTACACAAACGATTTATGTAACACTGTTAATCTGAACGATTTAAAGGAAAACAAGAACACTAGAGCACTTATTCTCAGTGATACAGGATAAGGATTTTACTTTTTAATACAGCGACGTGAAAGAGTACGATAAAGCAATAAATCGATAAAAAATACTCAAAAAAAAATGAAACATAGAGCGGATAGTTGAGATATTTTAACACCTACGTTCTCTAAATGTATCTAATACAGACGTTTTCGCTTATTGTATTTAAACTGTTCTAAATATAACATGAAATAGGTACTAAATCCAAGTTAAACCGTCTAGAACATGTGTCTTTCTTTTTGTTAATTAAAATAATTATATTATATCAACAGACGGTATTTATGTAAATCCTTCAGATAATTCTTTACGATAAAATTGTGTTATTTATAAATACGTGGATACGACTGGCGTAAGGTATTTGATAATAAAAAAAAAACTTTCGACGAACGTTCGACGTTCAAAAAAAATGAAGAATTGTGCAAAACGGTTTTCTGTGAAAGTATTGAGCCCGGCGGTTCTCTACCGTCTGTTTTACCGAGAGAAAAAAAACGGTCAAGATTTGATTTGAAAACCAGAAGTTTTCATAATAAATCTACTGTCTATTCCCGGTCATTAGCGTTTTTCTCAAAGACTACTCCAAAACTGTTTTGCCTAAAGTTCGATTCGTTATTATTTACCATTCGTCGCCTATAAAAACACGTGGTTGTAAATATCTCCTAGGTTTACTCGGAATCTAGACTAGGTCTTTCTTTTTCTTTTTTTCAGACATTTCATTGTGCGCGCGTATCAACGAATGTGTCATAACAAGTACGTTTTCAATATAAAGAGAATTCGACTGTGCACATTTATTAAATGAAATATTCAAAATACAATTGAAACTTTTACGGAATTTCTGTGCAACGAGTACGTGTTATAAAACCGACGGGGTTTATTTTTCACATGATTTATGAGGTTTAAATTAAATATAGAGTTTTAATTGGCCAATCATAACCTAAAAACTACAATACAATTCAATATGTTCAAATATGTACCGTTAAAACATAGTGAAAAATAATAACTACGCGTTATAACCGCAGATTATTACGCACACACGAGTATACTCGTATAAAATATGACGATGTGGATGAGATTTCTCTGTTCTAAATTACTATGGATAATAGTGACGCCGATATTTCAGCCCTACTCGTGAGTCCCAAACGTATCCGAGTATTACCTATGAATCATTCGAATAAATTTGTGTTTTACCTATTACTCATTTACACACACACACACACACACACACACACAGGTATTTCCAATCCAAACCAAACTATCGACAAAAAATTACTCGTTTTATCAACAAATAATTTATAAGACCGTAAAATATTTTTATTTCACGTTAATAAATATTATATATTTAAAGCACGATTCGATTTATAGAAAAACGATACTTATAATAGGACGAAAAAAATAAAATAATATTCCAAACTCTTTACGACCATCTTAAACCGTACATGTGAATCACGCGAAGAATAATATTAGTCTCTGGAAATGTTCCTAAGCACTTTTCTAAAGTGTAGAAAAACGAAATATTTATTTGCGCACAACATGCGATACCTGCTCACTCGAAAAACGTACGCTAAATTTAAGGTCCAAACACATTATTTGTCGTCTAATAAACAATAATTATAAAACGTAAAAAAAAAAAACGATCGCTCACAAAGATTACATTTATTCGCGCGCTCGTTATTATTCAACAGTCACAGATACGTGGCAATACGTTTCGTTAAATGAGTTTTACGACTTGTGCGATTATAGTTTGAACACACGAAGAAGAAAACGATTCCCCCCCGCCCCCCCCATCGGTTTTGATTTCAGCGATTACACAATTTCGCTCCCCTAGACTTTTATATCCGGTCTCGGATCGCGTCGACACGACCGACTTGTTGCAACTTGTTTAACGTAGGTTTTTTTACGCGCATACAATTTTCGAGGGGCGCGCACACGACCGTTGCACGGTGCAACGCCAACACACGCGTACGCACACCAAACGTCGGCCGCCGCCACTTTATTTCGCCTCACACCGACGACTTAAATAACAATAATAATAATAATAATAATAATAATACGCTAGCCGCACATCAAAGAGGGGTCGACCTAGTTCACGCTCGACTCTCGATTTATGATTAACCTACAATTCGATATAGACCCAAAACACAACACTATATAATAATACATACGCCGTACGGTTTTCTAGAGTATATAGCACTGTATAGAGTGCGCGCGCGCGTTCGCCGGTTGCCAAAATGTAATAATTTCGAGACTTTTGGCTTTCGGAAACGGGACAAACGAGACACAGTCTGTGTGTGTGACGCACGCAATGTCGCGCATATCCTGGACGGCGGCCAGAGGACTCTATTCGCGCGGCCTCCTCTTCCCCTCGTCCCCGGACTGCTCCTTTAAAAGTTCAATGCGGCACATGCGTATACATAATATAATACACACAAGACACAAATATAAATATATATTTCGGGCACCAAAAACGTATAATTGGGAAATCTCTCTACCGTCTACAACCGCCGCCCGTCGCCGCCGCCGCCGGCGAACCGACACTTCGGTAAACGCCTATATACAGGTTGTCTCGCGACGACAAAATGTAATAAAACTTTTTTCGTTCCGTTTTTTTTTTTTTGAGAATTTAAATCAATTTTTCTTATTTTCAAAATCCAAACATGGCTATTTCATAGATTTGTTTTTGAAAACAATTCGCTACTATAGGTACTATTTATCGATCATAAGTCGTAAACTTTCTAAAAAAAAATTTGAAATCCACGACGATTTCAATCATTTTTTTCATATAACGTTACATTGATTGAATGACGATGGCAATAGCAAGATAAAAATGGGTAACTTGAAATTCGAAAAAATTATTACAAAAAAATTATTTGAAAAAATCATAGGGACTCGGCAAAACGGCTGGTCTTGTTGTTTGTTTTCATTTTTTTTTTTTTTTGTCAATCGTAAAACTATTTTACATTTTAAATTCGATACGATTAAAATTCATTGGCGATAAATCAAAGTGAAAATTAAATTGAAAAAGTCACGTTGCATTGATCACCCTGTATAACCGACGGACAGGCAGGCAGCAGCACGAGCGTCCGCCGCCGCCGCGTTCGTTTAAAAAGATTCGACAAGTTTATTACGACACGCGGCGGACACCCCGCCGCCGTCCGTCGGCGTCTAGATTTTTGCGGCACGTGGTCATTTTTATTTATTGCAATCTAAATGGATTTTCTCGTTTGCCCGGCGGCGTTAAAAACCGCGACGGTGGGAGTGATCCTTCGACGTCACGTATTCGAATACTCTTCCGTCCGACTAAAATGATATAATTATAATTAAAAATCGCGTTAAACGGAACGTGCATTTCCACGGACGTATTTACACGTACAGAGGAGTATAATAATACGCACAAAGGTTTCCAAAGGTCGAAAATCGAATACTAAAAAAAAAACGGCAAAGATAATATTATTTTTCTAGTCGAAAAAGTTTCACACGAAAAAAAAAACACGTGACTATGTGTAAAAACAAAAAAAAACTGCAATTTCGGGACGATATCTTTCAGCATTCAAAGTACCACGATGACATTTTTTTTTAATAATAATCGTAAAACAACAAAACTACGGAAACGAGATTGTCAGAAATCTGAATGTAATACACAGTGATAAATACTATCACTGTTGTTGTTACACAATGGTCAATGTACAATAACCTTTCTCTCTCTCTCCGCGAGAATGAAAAAGAACAAAAGTGTGCGCGATATTCTAATTTTGAACATTTATTAGCCATTACTTCGTCGTTCTATGTATAGTTTTTTAAATGAGATGCAGATCTGCAGTCTCGACGATATAATACCACCGATCGCAAACAAAATGCTCGACTTTTTATACAATACAAACTGCACGAAACAGAATTTATAGCCAAAAACAAAAACTGCGTAGGTTTGCCAACACCGTACTGGTACTTTCCCCCTGAGAACTCGATGTCGTTTCGACAAAAACGTGTAAACGTATCGACATACCTCTATCGATACAAAATATCGTATTTAAATGTTGCCCCGACGAACTTGCTATTTCCTATTCTCGTTAAACCGTTGTACATTGTTCAACGTTTTTATAATCATTTTTTTACGCCATCATTTAATGCTATATCGCGTAATTCATTGTCGTGTAGACTGTAAAAACGCGAATCGCCGACTAGATTACTATTTAAACATCGCGCGGCGCTGTATTATACGTTTATCATAAACGCGATTTGATTTTTAATGACGTGCGATTTAGTTTCTCATTAACGAATAATTAACGAAGAATATCACTGTGAAATAATTGAGCCTCAATAAAGAAGGCAATAATATAATAACGCGTAACGTATATTATTGCATTTTCCTCTTCTCTATAAACTTTGATAAATTGAACGTCAATGCCAAGGGCAACACAGAATTTCATCATTTACGTTTGCGTTAAAACATTTATATCCGTAAGTGATGCATTTGAATTTTTTTAGTTAAGGTAGGAAAAGGTCATTGAAACATCAATAGTTAAAAACTCTCAAGGTAGTGAACATTTTTTTTTATAAAATGTTGATTTATATATATAACAAACACATTCGACTCTACTTTATATTTAAAAATAGCATTTGTAGGTATTTATTTCAACGCCGGGTATTGAACGGCCATTCGGGCGGACATTAAGCCTGTTAAGAGATTTTATGTTCCCTCCGAAACCAAGTTATGGTTACAAAATTTAACACGCTCGATATAGAAATCGATTAAGTTAAAAATTAATGATAACTCTTCCGAGTTACAAATTTGATACTTAAAATTGCAAACCGATAATATAGTTTTAACGTGAAATACATATTTTTTTATGTATCTGAATACTTTTTTTCTCATCCGCACTCGAATGAATAATGAAAATAATATCGAAGAATCAGAAGAATACCATATTCATATATAATAAATCATCATATCCAATAGAGTTCAATAAATTTAAATAATATGATAGACATTCGACGCGCATAAATATTTATATAACCTAACCTAATCTACTACCACCTATGAAATAATCATCGACGAGTAAACAAAAAAAAAATAATAAAACATATGACGACAATTTTCTAGGATAAAAATATCGGTCAGAATATGAAAATTAAATAATTATATAAAAAATGTTTTATAATCACGCGTAAGAGATAAATAGCAACATGTGCTAATTTTTCAATCGAACGATATAGTTTTTACTCAAATCGAATTTCAACCGATCGGACCGCTATTGTAATTAAAACTATTCTCAAACGAAAAGCTATTTTTAATTTCAATTTCATAATATTTGTCTGTAAATGTATAGTGAAATTGTTTTACCTTAATAAAAAAATAAATATATTTAATTTTAAAATTGAGTAAATTAAGCATACTCTGAAATATGGCAAACATACAATAGTGTTTAATACGGACCATTAATGAGGTAAAATTTGTCACTGCAACTTAATTTATGTATTATCAAAATCATAAGTTAAAACTCTTTTTTATTAAAAAAAAAAAAAACCTCGCAATATTAAATGAGCTAAATCATTCTATAAGTCTCATCAACGGAGAAGTTAAAAGAAGAAGGCTTTTCTTTCTTTTCTTTTTTTTTTTTAATTACAGGCAACAAGATAATAAGCCGGTCATAATATACTTATACTTAATGTACTATCTCTTTTACGCGTAAGACACAATTGACAAAATGCAAAAAAAAAATGTTTAAGCGGACTCACGTTGGTTGCGATTGTCCATTACACTTGACGTGATCCACACTTCTGAAAGCAGAAAATTATGATTTTTAAACAGACTACACGGTTATTGTGATTAATCCTTTGACTCGTTACCGCGACAATGCCAGATAAAAGGTTTTGATGACTTACTACGGACCGTATTTATAATGATTTTGAAAAAAAAATTTTCCGACATATTCTTAAAATAGTCAAACGTTATAAATAAAAGTTTTAATAAAATAATCTAATGAGTAATGTCTTATGACAGTTTTATATTCGCGGTGCAATGTACCTACTATTTATAATCTATATGCTAATTAACTGTACTAGCCAAAATGTCTCTCGGGAATAAAAAAATTTCAAAACGCTTACTTCGATAATACGTTAAAAAATACAAAATAATTATTTAAACTTACTGAGGTTCGTCCATATCTCGAAAAAAATTTCAAGAACCATTTCCTTCGACATCAGCCATGCGCATGTAGGGAACTATAAAAAGTGTGGTGTACCAAAGTATAATGAAATACGTTTCGACTGCGAAACAACGACCGACCGACCGACCGACCGAATAACTGATACCAAACGAACAATAATAATTTTCATACGAACGTGATGTAAATATGGACTTGTTTATCTCTCAAGTTTTTCACGACTAGACCAAAGATCTTTCATTGAACACTGTATAGTTACATATATATATACAATGTAGATCAGCCACATAGCTTAATGATAACACGCACAGTATGTAAGTCGGGAAAAAAAGAAAAAATATTCTTTTATTTACGATAATACCGAATAAAGGATTAGAACGACGGAAACATTTTCCGAGTAAATATTTTCGATAAAGAAAAATTTCATTCAAATATCCTTACGGTCGGTGACCTCGTTTTTAGTTGATTCGGCGGTGAATTCGATTGTAAGTGTGTAATGTCAAGGTTGTAAATAATATTGATACTCAACGATCGATATTGTGCATCAATATACTCGTATTCGATCGACTAAAAATGTTTCAATATTTAAAAAATACTGTGCATAAATCATCGACTTGTACGAGAAGCGAGAGTGCGCGTGTGCCGATTTAAAAGACAACACAACTCGTGATCTCAATAACGTCCGTTTTTGTTTTACCGTCCGGCGTCGTCATGATATTATTATGACGTTGAAATAATTAAAGAAGAAGCGAACGGAATTTACATTCCACGAACGCTCGTTAAAATAAAGAACGTGATATTAATAAGGATACAAATCGAATCCCATACCTGTTCTAATTATTATACTCGCAATAATGATTAGTTGCGTGAAAATTGACGAGACACGCGAATCCGAGAGAGAACACGTTCTCGAGAATCCAGTACCTACATACATAATATAGTAACTAATAGATTCTAAAGTAAATAATCGACTTTCGTTTTTCTAGGTCAGATTTAAATACATAATTGCCGCCGCCGTTCAGCTACACGAGACCGACAATACATGCGACCGGCACATAAGATGTGCAAACCGTGTAAACTCTCATGATTAATCATATTATTTTTACGTGTACGCGTCGTTGCGCGACTGTTGTCTGAGTTGTTGACTGAGTTGTCGGCAAACCTATCATTACCGCAATCGCTCATCATCGGTATGACCACAGCTCACCGCGGCGGCCGTCCATTTGCCAGACGGTCGAGCTCGTTTTTATATTTCGTCTATATCAAAGACCTATAATACGTCATTAAATTATATAATATACAATGTATAGCTCGCATGTCGTAGTAAGTAATCGTAAACGTTTCAGTGAGTATACGCTTCAAACGATTTGAATACGCAGGGTACAAAACGCCCCGCGTCGACGACTGCCGACCCCATTTTTATCTGAATTTCTGCGTAAATTATTCATCAATTATCACTTGTGAGTACTCGAATAAAGATTCAATACGATTCGAGTGTTAGTTCATAAGTATAAATAAATATTAGAACAATAGTAACGAAAATTAAAAATTAATTATAGTACTTATTAACGTCACACATGTGTATGTTTATCGTGCATTTATGTAAACGTCGCGTGCGTACTTATAGTAAATAAAAATGTTTGACTGCGTGCTCCGACAAAAAAAGAAAAAAAAAAGGTTGGTATACTACACTTAGGTATAATATGATAATATAAATAGATTTATTTTTATTTACGCGCAAATGAGCGGTCACTATTATCGATAATCCGAGTAAAAAAAAATGAATATTAATTGGTATTTCGCGGAATCGTCCGCAACACGCGTTTCGATTCACATCGCTAATATGATGACGTAAAAAATCGTTCTTAACTTTTGGTGGTGAAATGGGCACACATTGCCAGGGCATTTTCCAAATTGCTAATTGCTCTTTACCTTCGAGGAGTGTCCTTCGACTTTCAAAAATATAATCAACTCGAATTTCCTTCGATATATCACGCATTTAACTATACAATAATCGTCATGTTAAATAATTTTAATTACCCGATAAATAAAATAAAGAAACAACATTTTTTTTTTTCACAATGACGGTTGTCAAAATAATAATAAATAGGTACATTTACGATGTTTACGTTTAATAGCTAATAATATTTTTTAAATATTCCGACTTTAAGGGGATTGGAAGCCACGTCAATTTTTCGTCAAAAAGGCCTTTACGACTTCCATCGTAACGGTACTTGTAATAATCTTAGAGAAATTTTGAAAACAGTTTTGGAAAGCTTAACACTTCTACTGTGCATCGGTCGGAGCACTTTTTTAAATTTTGCATTTTTTTCACGATAAAAAAAAGTTTGAAAATTACAAAATTTTCAATATGTTCAATATCAAATATCTCATTAACTAATTGCTTTTTGAAAAATGTGATCCGACCGATGCACAGTAAATATATTTCTGAATTCAAATATTGTTTCATTTTGAAAATTGAACCACTAGAAGTTCCAAATTGTTGGAAGTCGTAGAGGTACTTTTCGTGCATAAATTCTTTTACTCATTTTAGTTTGTTACTGATCGCTGACATGTGCATGCGCGTGCGTAAAACGAGCATACGGGTGCGTAAAACGCGTCGTTGCCGCTCTTCGGCGAACCCGAAAAACGATTATTATTATCTTCGAATTATTACTATAAATAATTTTACACATTATAATAGTGATATTTTCAAAACTAAAATCTCTTTATATAATATATAAAAATAAATCCCAATTTCCCTTGGTCACGGCGTCACGCGTGAACGGCTGGACCGATTTCGCCAATTCTTTTTTTGTTGTATTTTTTATTGTCAGGATAAGACTTTTACGGAAAAAAAATTAAGATAATTAACCCTATAAGGGTTAATAAGGGTAAAATGGAAAAATTCCGGAGCCACAGGAGCTTTGAGTATTAAATTTGGTTAATAGTTTCATTTTATATAGCAGAGGCCCCTTAAGAAAGGATTTTCCAAAATTCAACCCCTAAGGGGGTAAGAAGGGGTAAATGTGTTAAAAATGGAAAACGTTATTTCTCGATCGGATTTTTTTGAAACTTAGCATACATATATCACCTCATAAAGCGTAATAGGTAAGGTGACCACTGACCAAATATTTTTTTATTCAGAACGGGAAAAAAAAACAAATTATTATTGTTTATTTATACGTCGTTTTAATCGTTATCATCTAACCCGGGACACTAAATAATTCCGATGTCGTTTACGGTCATTATTGATAATCGACTAGGCCGATAGCCGGTATATGTACATAGTCGATTTGCGATAATGGTATATAAATTAATATAAATATATAAATATATATATAGGTATATACTATATACCTATATATATATATATACCTTTATATATATACATATATATAGGTATATATTATATATTATATTATATATATACCAACAGGCGCAGATAAGAATTATCTATATATAAGAATTATATATAAGAAATATATATACTTATATATAATAAAAACTATGCTTCGTCAATGAAAAATTGTTTTTCGTAATTTTTTTGGTCTACCTTTTGAAAACGGGACATTTTAGTGTCCAGAAGATTCCCCAGAGGATAACACAAATCGTTATTGCGAGATTTAAAAGAAAAATCTAAATTGAAATCAACACACTATATACTAATACAATAAAATATGTTTGGCAACGCTGGATACGTAGAAACGACGACCGTAATGACGGCCCGTTTGCTGATAAGGTCGGCGCGTATTATTTCGGGGAAGTCACACTCACACTAATAATCATTTACTAACGCACACACTCACAAGGCAAAAATCATGCGTATAAGATATTGTCTATACTCAACCCCTTAGAAAAGGTCCGCTTCCAATCCCCTTAATGTTTCGTTGACGTATAATTTTTCGATCGAGCTAATAACGAAATGTATTTTATTTTAGTGACTTGTTTTTTTTTTTACTGAAGATTAAATTAATATAACCCCGTATATGACTGAATTGATTTTGACACGTTTCAAAAATATAATATAAACGTGGACGTACATTGTACAGTGTAACGCGCATCGTCGTCGAATTATTAGCTGATAAAGCGAAGTGAATAATACGATACGCGCGTAAAATGCTCGAATTATTTTGTCTCCGAAAACGGGCGGACAAGTCTACCTTCCTTTCTAGATTCCAGGATGCAGTCGGTGGCGTGCACCGGATAATATAGCGCACATCAGACTATATATTACTGCACGTAAATTCCATTCAAAGTCACACGATAATATATTATCGCAATAGTTTCTGATAGGTTTATCATTACACATAACTGCACTACTGCAGTGGTTATATACGTACTGATCGGCGCACGCGCATAAATTATTATCAGGGGACGTGCGTAATAATGTAAACTTTCATGACGGCAGTGATATCGAACACACTCTATTCGCATATTAACGTTACGCGCGTATACGCCGCCGTGTATTTTTGTAACATGTAATTCTGCTAATTGCGCCAAAACGGAGGTGGGTGCGTGCCCCTTTAGCTGACGCCCACGGGGACGGCGAGCTCGCGCGCGTGTATTGAGTGACAAACTATAATTTATATAATTTTTACTTGTAATATTTGTTTTTTTTTTTTTATCCTTTCAAACCGGAGTCGAGATCGAGTCCGGTAGCGCTTCGACGCGCGTCGTTTTTCACAAAAACGCGAATCGACGAAAAACGATATCAACAACGATAATGATGTTAAATAACTCGTCGCTAAACAAAAACGACGTTGGAAATTGAAAACCGATACCGATAATAAATGGAAGAAAAAAACAATACACTCGCTACGTATTCTGTGATCATAAATAATATAATTCTCGGGTAAAGTAAACTTTATTCATAAATCGAGAGGCGAAAAAATAGAAAATTATTATTATTAACATCATCATCTAAGACTTTTGACGATAACGTCACGCGAATTTATGATCGAACAGCGTTAGACTGGTGTGCGCGTATTTGTTGTATGATTTGAGCTGAGCACAATCCAGTTATCATTGTGATTGCTCTCGTGTGTACATTCGCGCGTGAAATATGTTCTCGTCGATCGGGACGAGAGATACGTACATACAGTCGTTAAAAAACGTAAATAAAAAACAAACTATATTTAAAAAAAAAAACAAAACAAAACGTTCAATATTCTACGGTCGTAGACAAGAGAACGAAATTAGAAATCGTAAAATAGTAATTTAGTACTTCACTAAATGGTCTAGCTCTATTCTTATTATACGACCGAGATAAATATCGAGCATCTTAAACAATAAGACAATAAATATTTGTCCGAGCACAAAGTGTGATTGTCACGAGTGAAATCTCCGTGATGCGATCCTCGAAACATTAGGTCCATAATACAATACATCAATACCTTATTGGTTACATCATCTTCTATTCGTTCGTTTTATTTCATTATTTTCAAGTCATATTTAATAAATTCATAAGGGAAAATATTATGATAATTGACACAAGAGAATAACAATTATTAACATAACGTGTTTTTTTTTTACTCGAGCACAAAGTATAATAATTGTCATGAGCAAAATCTCCATATGATTCTCAAACGCATTTATATACGAGTATAAGTCCATTATACAATACGAATAACTATTGATCGTGTAATTTATTCGTTAGTTTTATTTTTATTTTCAAGTTACATTTATTAATTTCATACGGGCAAATATTATGGTGATTAAGGGCGAAGAATAACAATTATTAACATAACAGGTTTGAATGGACGGGCACACACTGTATACAACACAGTGGCGCGCGGTCGAGTAATAACTAAATAATAAAACCGTTAATTGTACGATGAAATTTACAAAAACGATTCGAAAAATATGTCTAAATTAGCTGGTATGTTTTAAACGTAATGATTTTTTCTTAAGGATCGAGTGGTAGCTGATTCGTGAGCACGAAGAAGAAAACGAACTGTAGAAAAAGAACGTGAAAAATAACTTTAAGAAGGTTATTAAATGTAGGAGAGTCAATTCGACTGTTCAACAATTTTCGCAAGAAATTTAAATTAGTCACGTGTCCATGATCTACTAGATAGTCCATGCCTATAGACCGTAAAATAGGCGAGTGGTTATTATATTATTAATTTTATGAGTCTGTGAGTGCTTCAATAAGCGTTAATCTGAAAATTGCACTATGTGTAATAGTTAGTATCAACAACATAAACAATACGTGAAAAACGATTGAAACATATATATATTTCGTTACCTATTTATTAAATAATAGTAATAATAAAAATACGTGTCTAATGAGAGTTTAAATACTACTCGAGAAACTTTATTTATCAATACGAAATTTTAGAGTAATAGAGTTACACGTTTATACAACTATTTAAAGTGCAAAACAATTAATGAAACCAGTTCTTTAAAATTGTTTAATTTAAAGATAAATAGAAATGCAATAATTCGGATAGATATAATATACGTACAGCTAGTCCGTATTTGGGTCACTCAGCACCGGACAAAAAATACCGAGTTCATCTAATTGATGAGACTGATGATCTAAAAGGCACAGACTAAGATACCTACTTCTAAACAAACATTTTAAGTTTATGAAATATACACTAGTATGCACAAATGTTTATTATAAAATAATGTTATACCTACCTAGTTTAATATTATAGAAGTGTAATTCTTATTTCAATATAATGATTCACTTTTTCATATTTATAATAATTATCCAGTGTAAAGTACGATCGAATCTAAATTTAAAATACCGTTCGATTTTACATTAAACTCATAAAAATAGTATAATTTTTCATGAATTTCTATTGAATTTTTATTAATACGAATGCATAAAACAGGAAGTTTTACTGACATCAATAACCCTATCAATTACAGTAATTGATACCGAATTATGTACGGCTTAATGAATGTGATAGTCTCGATAAAGGGAAAGGTTTAATTAAATACGAAAAGGTGTACATTAACGTAAAGAGCTAATTAATTTTTACATTCTTTTTTACGTTTAAAATTTTTTACTATTGGCAACCTAAATATTATACATTTTAAAAAGTGTACACTGTTTGCGGAGCAAAAGAGTACGGCTTAAAATTTTCGATTTTATGATTCTATGATATTATATCCAATTCTGGTATTACGTTTCGTTTAAATATACCTATTTAAAATCATAATATACTGTTTTAATAATTAAAAATTGCTCAAAAAAAAGAAAAAGGGAATTAATTTTAAAAATCTCTTAAACTAAACCTGTATGCGAATCGTAAAGTATAATTTAATTTATGGATATTCATTCTTTAAACAATTAATAGATTTTCAACTGAAAACATTAGAGACTGTACAGAACATAAATATACGTCAATGACCTAAGAAATCAAGAAACATCACGCTGTGAAAAAATCCACACGTTTTACACATCATTAATGCCTCTTAAATAAAAATTTCGCGCGTCATAAAAAAAACTCAACAGTAGGTGCATCGAAAAATAATGAAATCTCATACAATATAATACACACTTATGAATTCAATTTCGTACTGTCTGAAAATCGAATTTCAGATTTAATGACCAACAAATAATAAAGATAATAATCATAACGATAAAACAATGCACGATAAATCAATGTTTCTACAGCATTCTAGCATTCATAACTATTGCTATAATGGTATAATATTATTTTATACCCTGTCATTCGGAAATCACTTATGTATACATGAAACGCGGAAAATGTTTTCTCAGATTCGACGATAAAGAATTTAAAAATCGTCGGTATGAGTATTTAGTACAATAACTTATTGTCAACTGACAAATCTAAAAAATTAAATGCGCGCGTTTCGGTTCTCGTTTAAATAAAACTAAATCGTCGGTATAATCGAAGAGTGTGAAAATTTCCAATATTAAAACCTATATATATCTTTTAACAAATATTATGACGTAGGTAATACTTTCAAACACATTGTTGAAAAATAATATTTACAAAAAATCATCAATCGTGGACAGTAATATTTCGAGTCACTTTACTGGGTGATACTTTGAGTTATTTTACTCGCACGATAATCACCAAATAATCATCGACAATATTCGTTCGATCGTAGCATACTAAAAAATATAATCGACATCCTTACTTATAACTAAGTTTGTGACCGGTCGCAATAATTGAATATCGCGTAACGTTTTCGTGATAAATATACAGAAACACAACGCATACACACATTTTTAGACACGGGACGAATGACGTCGAACCATCGTATTATTATTATTTTTTTTACGAACGTGTAAATAATATTCGCATTGAAATACATATGGTTTTTTCGTGGAGAGGAACAACAAATATCTTATGATACAAATATTATTATATATATGTGTCATAAAAAAAAAGGGGAGAGATTATTATTGTAACGTAATACTGTCACTGTCATCATTATTTTGTGAATTACACACATACGCCACACGGCACAGCGGCAGTTAGCCGAGTTTCCGGTTTTACAATCTACATGATTTAACTATCAAACTACCAATGACTTGGCGGAAATCAATCCGTTCGCATAATATGTGCGGTCGAAAAAAACGTAGTTTTAGAAATTTCAAAATGTATTTACAGTCAAATTATTGTCGAGTATTCCACGACGATTTTCCAAGTTAAATCGCGACGGATATAAAAACGTAGAATACAATACAGGTACCTCGATTGTAAAAATTAAGAGGAAAAAATAAAAACAGTTTTCCAATCAAATAACCGTCGTCGTCGGGGTCCGTTTCAACCGTGATGGGCGATGGCGATGGTACAACGTATAGAAATCGACGGGGATTT